>PVIY010010861.1:0-67286 GCA_004026745.1 Myrmecophaga tridactyla | reverse complement strand
TATGGTAAGGAAGGAAACATCAGATGTTCACCTGAGTTTCAAGGAAGAAAATTAGATTTAATTTTATGATTTTTGGAAAAACCTGTTTTGGAGAAACCTGCTTAGGTATTTTATAATAATTTCAATTTTACCTTTTCACATTGCCAAGTAATAATGGGTTATTTGCTAGAAATACCCATATCAATGAACTGGTCATAGTACCTAGCATGCTTATCATATACATGTTCTTTATGAGACAACAAATTCAAATATTAACATATTCCCAAATACCAAAAATACTAATAAAGATGACGTGTCAACATTTGATTTAATGTGATTGTGCATAGGAATTGATTTTAGGATATTAAGAATTTATCATCTTTTAATAAATGAAGTACAATTGATTCCAGTGTACTGCTTGTAGTTATTTTTAATTTTCATTTCTTTATTTTCTTATTATTTTAATAAAGTTTTTTATTCTAACCCACAGATCATTATTAACATAAATTAAGAAAGTATCATACTCACCATATTACTCTTTCAGGAGACTTTAAATCTGTGCATGAAATGTCATTACAATGACTTTGCATTAACCTGAAGGGATATATTGAGTAGAACTTGGCAAAATTGATCCTAGGGTCTCTCCTGGTCAAGAGCTTTATCAATGACTTGATCAAAAAGTTTATAGAGTGCTAACTATATTACAGAAGAATTTGTGATAAGTGGCTTACTAGGACTTTGTAATTGGGAAATAAAACCCAGTATGATTTGCACTAAAAGAATATATTATATTTCCAAAACCAGAATAAAATTCAATGGAAACACCATACAGGATGGCTCAGTTAAGGAAAAGAATCTGAAAAAAGGAATACATGGTGTGGAAATAGCAAGTAAGGCTATATGTAGAGAAATGGTCCTTGTCAATGTAAAGCCAGATGAATTAATATAGTTAACTTATAAAAATAATCTCAGGGTCTGTCAAAAGAGGACTCTGAGTTTTTGTTGTCCGTAAACCTTAACGGGAGTCTGGCCAAACACGTGGATCCCGAAAAGAGTGACAGCCTGAAAAGGGCAGAGAATAGATGCCTATGAGACTAGGGCAAACCTGAGAACACAGTGTAGATTCTCAGTTCACGTCTGCTAAAATTGTGTCTATCAGGGTTAGGTCAGGAAGGCTGATCCCAATCAATGCCTCCCTGGCATAAAGGATTTTAATTTGGGGAATGTGGGCTCAACTGTTGGAAGATCTGGGGAAGGGAAGGTCAGGGAAGGCTTCTCTGGGGGTTTCCGCCTGAAGAACTGAAGAAAACGATTCTCATGACTGGTTGGAAAGACTCAGCGAACCTCCCTTGCCCTCACACCCCTCTGCCTGCAGCTGTCTCTTCTTCTCTTCCACCTGCCAGATCTTATGGGAGTCATTGTCAAATTCTAACTCAGAGAACCATGTGAGGAACAGGATTCTGAGAAATATAATTCTTGCTTTAGAAAAGGATAAAGGCAATGCAAAATTGACCACAACCTAGCACAATCATGTAAATGAAGATTCTATGCAAACAGAATAAAATAATTGCTGTGTTGAGTCTAAAGAAGATAAAATTGGACAGATTTTCACAAAAAATTTGGCCTCTTGTGACCCAGGTTAATATTCTTAACTGATCGTAGCTGATTGATTTAACCATTGCCATGAAAACAAAAAGCACTCAAAATTTCAGTGACTTACAATAACAAACATTTCTGTCTTGCCTGTGTGTCTGCAGGTCAGCTGGGGAAACTGCTAATCTCAACCGAGCTTGGCAGGACTTGGTTTTTTGGAATGCATAACTCCAGGTCAAGGTTTTGATTCAGGTCTGTTCCATGTGTCTTTCATTTTTAAGAGTCATCTATGGTAGGCAGAATAATGGTCCCCCAAAGATGTCTACTCCCCAATGGACAGAACCTGTGAATATGTTTGCTTATATGGCAATGGGGGATTAAGATTGCAGATGGAATTGGCATTGCTAATTAGCTGATTATCCAGGACCAGGTAATCACTCTGGTCCTTAAAAGTAGAACAGAGAAGCAGACGAATCAGAGAGAGAACCGCAGAGCTGGCAGAATGAAAAAGACTGGGCCTGATGTTGTAAATTTGAAGATGAAAAGGGAGCCAAAGCCTAATGTGGGCAGTCTCTAGAAACTGGGAAAGGAAAGAAAACAAATTCTCCCCGAAGCCTCCTGAGGGAATGCAGTGTTGCCGGCACCTTGGTTTCAGCCCAGTAAGACCTAGTTTGGAGTTCTGGTTTACAGAACTGTAACAGAGTAGGTTGGCATTGTTGTAAGCCACTAAATTTGGGACACTTTGTTACAAAAATTACACTATAATTAAAAACTAATTTTTTAATTAGTTTTCTGGCGGAAACCAGAGAAGTTCTCTGGCGGAAACCCCCAGAGAAGCCTTCCCTGACCTTCCCTTCCCCAGATCTTCCAACAGTTGAGCCCACATTCCCCAAATTAAAATCCTTTATGCCAGGGAGGCATTGATTGGGATCAGCCTTCCTGACCTAACCCTGATAGACACAATTTCAGCAGACGTGAACTGAGAATCTCCCGTCACGATTCTCCTGGTGACGGGAGAAGTACAACAGACTGAGAAGAACACACAGTGATCTTAAGTCCCCAGACTGGAACTGGCATCCCAGCACTCTGCTCAATCCATCAGCAACAGGGTGAAGAGAGCACGTTACCTCTTGTAGGAAATGTCAAAGTCATATGTGAGGCAGAAGGTGTGGATGCAGGGAGCGGTGGCATCATGGGCGCAATCTGCTCTCATGAGCATCTGTACAATGAACTTATGGGTGAATCTTGTGAAACCAAATTAATTACTGAATGTCCCACATATTATTTAGAATTCAGGCATTCCATTTTTAAAAATGAAATATCATTTTAGCCTCATTTTATTAGCTAATCATGAAGGTTGGATGATTTTGCATGCTACAGGAGAAGTATGGAAATGTGCCATCAGAGGGCATATGAACTGGTGCAGCCATTCTGGAAAGGAATCAGGTAGCACTTATTGAAATAAAGAAGTTATGTACCCCCTGCCATTCCCCACTCCTAGCAAAGCCACTCTGTCCCAAATTCCCACAAAGGTATACAAGGATAGAGACACCCAGGAGAGGATGTTTGTTGTTAAATGTTACAGAGTGTACCCATTGGTAGGAAAGTGAAAACAAAATGGGAGATAGGCAAATTATGGAATACTATGCAGTAGTCAAAAGAAGGAAGTTAAACTTGTGTGCAGAAACATGTCAAGTGGGAAAACGAGGGAAGGAACAGGAGATCCAGTGGCACAATTCCGTCTCTGCAATATTAAACACCCATACAGCACTGGGTACTTTTCAAGCATCTGTAATTATCTAAATAAATATATAGCAGATGGATTGGAAGAGTGGGCATTAGATACACTGGGTGGGGAAGGGCACGGGTTTGAGGAAATCAAAGGGGAAAATCACATGATTTTCTAAAAGAGAGGTTCCAACAGATAGTTAATGACAATAAAAATTCATAGACGGAGAGGTGTCAGATAATTGAATTCTGCACCCCTGATGCTCAGGAAGGAGGGACAGAGGGAGGGAGGATGAAATTGGAGTGGGGGGGGCGAACGGAGGGAGGGATCCTAAAAGAAATGAGGCTTCTGGCAAGAGGTAAAGAAGATATTCAGCTGTCAGGTAAAAGCTTCATAAAACAGCTGAGTATCTATTTCACAGTCCTTTTTCCTATTAGGTTTTGTATTTCAGGGGCGGCATAAATGCCTCCTAGCCTCTCTTCAAAGCATGCTATAGAACGAGAGAGAGAGGGAGTCTTTTTAGTGAAATTTTTCCTCAGCTATTTCGTTTCTCTTCTTACCGCTCTTAGTAAGGTAATATTTCTGACGGTCTTTTGACCTCAAGGGTTAATTTTTTTATTTTTTATTTTTTTATGCATGGTCCGGAAATCGAAGCTGGGTCTCCCACATGGAAGGCGAACCACCTTCTGCCACTGAATCACCCGTGCACCCAAGGATTAATTTTTAAAGCTATTTTTCAAGGCTTCCCTTTTTAAAATGTGTTTTCCCTGTGAATAAATACTGCAGAAGGAGGCAGCTGAAATGATTAACTGTGCTGGGTGTGTACTCAGTCAGGGCACATTTGCTGGTCAGGATGGAAATTACTTCCATCTTTGAAAGTGAAGCAATGGAGAGAAGGCTGGCCCAGCCTGCTGAGATGTTGCATTTTAGGGGAAATCCGGTGTTTCCATAGGAGGGCCCATTGATGTGGTTTCCGAGGCTGCAGCCAACGCGACCGTGTGAGCGGGGGAGGTAAGCTGGCCCCCCGCCGCCGCAGCCCACGCTGCTGGCCCCTCATTTGAAGTCCCTTTGGCGCTTTTAAACTCCATCTGCACTCCATCAATAGTCATTTCTTCTGACACTCTAGTTCCCCTGACTGATCTTGGCATAGATAGGAGGTTCTTTGAGATGGAGGACTAGTGTCTGGGGAGAGAGCTGACCGTCATTTTTTGTTCCTTCATTATGAGAATTCAAGCGATCATCCCCAAATTGCCGTGTGTTCTGTGTATCCAGCGCCTAGAGCTGGATTCCAGGCTCTACTAGGGAAGGTGCTGGTGACGTGTCTTCTGTGTCAACTTGGGGAGGCTCTAGGGCCCAGTTATTTAACCAGACACTAATCCAGGTGCGGCAGTGAAAGTATTTTGTAGGTGTAGGTAAATCTCCAATCAGCTGACTTTAAGGAGAGTGCTCTAGATATTGTGAATGGGACATCATCCAATCAGACGAAAACCTTCGGAGCAAAGAATGGGGCTTCCTGGAGAATAGGAAAGTCTGCCTCAAGACAGCAGCATTAACCCTGCCTGGGTTTCCAGCCTGCCCACTCTCCCTATGGATTTCAGACAAGACAGCTCCCACATGCCCTGAGCCAGTTCCTTAAAATAAATCCCTTAACATAATCTGTGTGTCTGTGTCTGTGTGTGCCTGTCTGCGGCATGTATGTATAAAGAGAGATAGGTTCTCTGGAGAACACTGATACAGTGTTTGAGAAATCAAGAGCATTTCCACATGCAGAAAGCATGTAGATGGCAGATATATCCATGACCTGCGCTATTTCAACCTGTTTCAAATGCAAAGCAGGATTAGCACTCTTTCATGGTCACCTGCAGTAACCAGCTCACGGAGGCTTGCTTTGTGAACAATGTGCAGGAAATGCAGGAAGGGTTTTATATTACCCAGTGAGCAGCATTTTACTTTAAGAGCTCACATCTCACGTTGATCCTCAGTCCCCTATAACCACACTCCTGTTCCTTCTCCAAACCTTCAAAACTGTACACCTGCATCCCACAGAAAACTTTCCAAATACCCAGGATCCACCCTAATTAGGGGACAGTGAGGGTTTTCTGTTGTTACTGGACAAAGGCAGTGGATTCTTGCCTGTGCACTCAAATGACTAACTCCTGAGACACTGGGGTTTCAAGGAGAGGAAAAAGTTTATTTCTAGGTACATAGCAGGACAGCAGATGGCCTGTGGGTCCAAAACTCTGACTCCCTGAACTACAGTAATTCTAATACTTTTATAGCATCAAAAGATGGGCAGGTTTTAGAATAAAGAGCATGATGGCCCCAGATGATGTAATTAGAGGTGACAACTATTGAGCATGTGCACGCTGATGACATGCTTAGTCACAGAATGTATGTAAGAAAATGATGGCCTTCATTTGATGCTGGGCATGATTTTTAGTATTAGAACAAGGTATAGATGACTTGCCAGTTAAAGTCTAAGTTACAGCGCATGTCAGGTGGGCCCATTTTGGTTATATTCAGTTTCATTTATCAAGATAATGTTGGACTTGGGGTGGGTTAGTTCTGGGCTGACCCAAGACCCTCCATTAATAAACATTAGGGACTGTCTTTAGTGATTACGAAACTCTAAAGTAAAAAAGAAAAACAAAAAAACAACTGGATAAAAGGGTATAAGTGAAGGTTGGTTACAGGTTTTTATAATCACAGGGGCACAAGATAAAGGTGATACAATGATTATCAAAAATCAAGGGAGCTCGATTACAATTCACAGATTTCAAGTATTTCCTGAAATACTCCTACTCCAGTATACCAGAAGGTAAAAAGGAACATCTACACAGCAATTCAGTAATCAAAATCATCCCTTACATCCTAATTTCTCGGTTATACTATCACACACATAAAATCAGCCAGGCTATGAGATATAAACTAGAAAGTTTGGGTTATTTTCTTTGTGTATGTAAAACTCTTAAGTGTATATGCATCTGTGTATGCCTGGTGTATCAAAATAGACTCTCCATAGATACCTACTAGCACAAATGATTTTCCCAAATTTTCTTCCAGAAGGCACTAACTGGAGCACACAATTACATAATTTTTCTTTCAGAAGGAAGAAAATAGCAATTGGAAGCAGATTTAAAATTAGAGGTTAAAAAACAGATAATAAAAAAATATATATATGCAAAAATGTTCTCAGTTACTGTAAGTCTTTAATCATTAAACTTTTAAATATGCAATCTTTGTACAGCAGTAAGGTTTTTATCAGTTAAAAGGCTAATTTTTAAGCAGCTGAAGAGGCTGACTCTTCCAGTTTAGCTCAGACTGGAGAATTTATTACGTGGTCATGATCTCATTTAGTATGCAGGGTAAATAGCCTCATTAAGAATATAATGTGAAGGTGATTCACGACTTTTCCAACAGGGTCAGAGAAGCCAGCTAGGGAAGAGGGGAGGCCACTCAAGGGAGACAGACCCTCTGACTGGCTGAATTGGTCTCATCCTACTTGTTGCTGCTAAACTCAGTCATTTTAAGAAAAGCATGATCAGTCAAGGCCCTACTAGAAGGTCAAGACCAAAAAAAAAAAAAAAAAATCCTTCCAGAACATCAATATCAATATCATGTGTGTGAAATACAGTAAACAGACAGCTAAAGAAATCTGAAAGCTAAGAGGATGAAAGCATAGCAAAGGGTAGAAAATAATAATCTTTCAGCAACAATAGTTTTTCTTTAACCCTGTGCTGACCCTCAGCACAGGTAGAAAGCAAGCAAAATTTGTTTTTATTGCCCCCACTTTTATTTCTTTATCTTTTATGAAATCTCTGTCTTTTCTCGCAGTCCAAATAACCCATTCTGTGGATGCCCCAAACCCATGCTCTCCCGTGACCCAGAGCCCCATTTAGCATCATCCAACCTCCCCATTCTTGCAAACATGGGGGGCTACCTTGAAGGCATGTGCAGCTTCTCCTCCCATGCTCCACCTTGCCTCCTCCTCCTGAAGTCTACCTGACCCTCTTCTCCTAACAACTTTGCAGGCTCTGCCTTCCAGGGTGACCTTATATAACCAGAGAAGCTCACCCCTGCAGGTGGCTAAAGGGAGAAGCCCAAGAGGCTGCAGCACCCCCGTCCTTCCCCACCAGGGATGAAATGCATGTAAGCAGGATCTTCTGGAGGCAGCACTCCTGCTGTTGATTTCTCCCATGATTTTATGGTATTTCAGAGCAGGTGAGCTCTGCCTGGCTTTAAGCAAAAGGAATACATGGAGAAATAGTTCTTCTAGGCTAGGAAATACCTTCCTATGGCATGGAAAAGTCACAGCTTAAAAGGTCCTAAGATACTGGCACATATTCAAGATAGTAATGCCATCCGGATGGTCTAGGAAAAATGGAAAATGGCCTAATTTCCCCTCAGAAATGAGTATCTGATGCTTTAGGAGGAAAATCTCTAATTTACCAATATTATGAAATGTAGCACTAACTGGAGCACACAATTACATAATTTTGGTATTTGAAGATGATGGAGAAACTTCCAGGAACTAATTTTATTCAACTCTATCTCTGATTCTCATTATAACAACTCTGTTTGCTAATTTAACTAGGAGAGGGATAAAAATGATGTCGCACTTACGTGCCGTTAACTACGGTAATAGGGTGACATTGGATTTACTGAGCTTGCATATTGCAGACTTACTACTTTAAGTGTAGCAGGGGACCCTACAAATGTCACTGCCAAGTAAAATAAAGTGAGACTTTAGTTCTAGCTCCTCTGTGGAAGCTTGTCATTGTAATTTCAATGCCCTGATTTTTAAAAGGAGAGGAAACTATAGAATGTTCAGGTTTAAGCCATTTTACCTCTTTAGGGAATTTAGATAGTTTAGGTTATGGTATTAGGATCAGTTATTCTCAGCATATGATGAGCAAAATGTGCAATATACACAGAGATTAAAAAGAAAAGGGAAGCAGATCTTCACAGATCAGCCATTGGTCATTTCAGAGCCTGAGGGTTCTACCACTTGAAAAAAAATAAAAATAAAAATAAATAGAATAAAAACACAAAAAAACATTGTCTGGCTTCTGTTGTAATCTGGTAACAAGTGAGTCATCCCTGCCTTATGCAGGCTGGGAGCTGAGGGTGGGAATATGGTAGGAGAAAAAACATAATGTAGAAAAATAAAGAAACTAATTCCTGAAACTCGTCCTAAATATCTTCATTCCAACCAGGAAGAACATAGTCAGTGGTTAATGCACCTCTTTCTGGGTGACACAGCAAACTTAAGAGCCTGAAAGAAGATAGAGAGACAGAACCTTTCCCCTACTGTACCCTCAGTACAGTACCCATCAGTTACCCAGGTTAGAAAGGTAGAGCCCTTGGCAGGTAGTAGTTCCCTGTTAAGATCATTGTTTTTTGGAAATGGCCTAAACACTGTTATGTCCCATCCCATCGCCTTCACCTCTCCCATGCTAGACACATTATTAGTTAAAAAGTCATTTTTTTATCCACTCAAGTATCAAAATGCACAGAAACTGCAAGGCAGGAAGTAAGACAAAATAAGAAGTCACATGTTAATTCCTGAAAAGTATAGTCTAAACAAGAAAAATACTGTAGTATGGAAACTGTAAGACTTTTGGTGGCAATGAATGTTAAGGTTACAAGGGTTTATGTTCTGATTAGTTCAGTTTGTCAGGAAAACAACCCATAGGAGGTGTAAAGGTTCTACCTTGACTGGAGCGAAGCTGCATTCCAGGAACACCTTTGAGGCATTCACATCACTCCTCAGCATCCTCTTCTGTGACCTCATTTCATCTCCATTTCAAAAAACAAAGTCCCTAAATATTTTCTGATCATTTCCTCCTTTCCACTTAGAGTTAGCGTTCCAGGCAGGAAAAAAAAAAAGCCTTTGAATCACTGGACTTCTTTTAACCAGCAGAATTACATGATCTTCTCTTATGACAATTGTTGCTAAGCTCTCATCATTTTCAAAATACTGAATATGAGCATTATAATATCTCCTATATGTTTGCCTCCCAGTGCCTGCCCATGCGAACAAACAAACAAACAAACAAACAAAAACTCCCATATGGTTCAAAGTGAACTTGACCCTTGCTACAAGAAGAAAAACCAGTGTTGATTATAAACTATGTTGCTTTTTGTAAAATAGAAACCTCCCTAAGTTCCCCATTTTGTAAAATGGAAGTAAAAAAATTTTTCTAAAGGCTTATGAAAAGAATTAAATGAGATAAAACTTAGTACATCAATTGATACAGAGTAAAACCTAAATAAAGTAGCAATTCTTCTTAAAATAAAGAATATAATAATGTGAAATATATTCAAATTATTATGTGAAATAATAATTTGAGACCTTACAAATGTATGGCTATAGCTAAGGATAGACAGAGATATAGACAAAATATATAGTGAAAACAGTATTCAATGGAAAATATGTGGCCTTAACGATTTTTTTGTATTTAACAATACAGAAAGAAAATAAATGAACTAAGCATTAAACTAAAGAAACTAGAAAAAGAAAAAAAATATTAAACATAAAAAATCAGTAGAAACATTATTAAAAAGAAATTATTACGTGAGAAAATTAAAAAACTATAAAGTTAATGAAGCTGTTTCTGTGCTAATTCTGTGAAACATCTCATTACATGGGGAGAATGCTTCGAAGACTATCAAACACAGAAAACCCAAATGTACATTTAAATATAAAAGGTCATGTGAACACAGATTCTGAGGAAATTAAAGTATCTATGAGAATTGAACAGTATTTAATACTAAATTTCAAAATATCAATAACATAATTTTCTAGAAAAAAATACAGTATTGAAACTGGCATAAGAAGGAAAAACTCGACAAACCAAAACTTGCTATCCTAGAAACCAGCTAGCCTGTCAGTTTCAACCATTACTCCTCTCTAGCCCAAAGGGCAGCAAACTTTTTCTGCAAAGAGCCAGATAGTAAATTCTTTCAGTTTTGCAAGCCGTACAGTTTCTGTTGTAGCTCAGTTTTATTGTAAGAAAAGCAGCCATTGAATATATGCAAATGAATGAGTGTGGCTGTGTTCCTAGAAGACTTTATTTGAAAAACCCAGTGGGGTGTGGATTTGGCCATAACATAAAGACTGCTGATCCAGTCCATACTTCTATCTTCACTTCCTAATTATATAGCAGTAGTCTTCTAATTGGTTTACTTGAATCTATTCTGTAAACCAGTAGCCCCACCCAAAGGCAAATTTAATTAAGTAACAAAAAAAAATACCTTAATTTGCCTTCAACACCATTTTTTTGGGGCGGGTGCATGGTCCGGGAATCAAACCCAGGTCTCCCGCATGAAAGGCAAACATTCTACCACTGAACCACCTGTGCACCCCATCAACACCTTTTAATATATTTCTATTGCTCTTACAATACAAGGAGAAATTCATAAGGTTGGCTCCCCCTGTCCTGACTCTAGCTGCTTCCAGGATCAGGCTCCCTCGTACTCTATCTGCTCTGCACCTATCTCCTTTCATATCCTTCTATCACCATGCTTCGCTCCACCACAGGACATTTGTATATGATTTCTCCTCCGCCTGGATGCTTTTACTCCTCCTCTTCCTTTAATTAACTTCTCATAATTTATACCTGGGCTTAGGTGATTATTTTCCTAGCACTGTATTGTCTGAGCTGCAACTAATATTTGTATCATTGTTTCTCTCCCCAACTAGATGACACATGCTAGGACAGGAGAAGACTTTCCTAGTTTGTTAACCATTTTGTTCTCAGTGTCTAGCATCGCATCCGGCACACAGAAGTTGCTCAATAACTATTTGTTGTATGAATCACCAAAGAAAGAATGCGTGAACAAATAAATGAACCAGGATACGAATTGAAAACTCATCAAATAAATATCTCCATAAAAGATGCCAGGGCCAGTTATAAGATGACTTTTTTCAACATTTTTAGTTCTCAGTCTTTATAAAAAGTTGCAGAGTGTAAAAACATACAGGAAGGCTACACAATTTATTCTACAAATCTAGCATCAACTGATATTATGCATAACAGCCAAAAAAGAGCTATAGGATATATTTTCATTGTATACTTTCTTGACATGCTTGACCCAATCACAGACTGTTTTCAGCTCCCCAGTTGATTTTAATTGCAGCCAAGGCTAAGATCCACACATCTAGACAGCCCTACTTTTAGGAGATTCTGAAGGGATGGGGTGGGAAGAAGTGAACAGCTTATAAGAGTAATGGGTCCTAGATAACAGATTTATATAATACTTTCAGTTAAGCAAATATATAACCATGTATATACTTGTTATTAATGAGACACTGCATTTGTGAGTAATAATCAGATTACAAGATTAGGATGTATTTTTATCTCTCCAATTACTTTGAAAACCAGGACAAACCAATCCAAGAATAGCTACACAGAACAGCAGAACAAAAGATCTCTGAAATGTGTGCTAGCCAAATGTAAGAATTTGTTTTAAGATAAAAATGATTTAAGAAGTCCATGATAAAATAAAGAATTATTCAATAAATGGTCATGGATAATTATTTAACTATTCAGAAGAAAGTAAAAATTTCCATCTCATACAATTATCTAAATAAATTCTGGTTAAATGTAAAATACAGAATGAGCCTATAAGACACACAACTAGAAAATTAAAAATAGCAAATATTAAATTCACAGCAGATAAGGACTTTATAAACTATAAAAGTACTAACAGAATGGCAAAGAAAAATGTCAATACCCTTGTCTATATAGAAATATCCATATAAAATAGATTATATAACAAATAAAATGAGACAAATATTTTTAACAAAATGATGAAGGGTTAATCTCCTTAATATGTAAGGAGATCTTTAAAATCCTGTTCTTAAAATTGTTAGAATTCAGGGAAAAAACAGGCCAAACATACCATCAAATAATTTATGAATTAAAGAAGGAATTTTTTTGCTTGCACATATGGAAGAAAAATATAAAGTCTTACCAATGTTTTAAGAATTGTCAATTTAACCAATAATGAGAAATCTTTTTCCAGGTATCAGAGAGCATGTTTTTTGCTTCTTTAATGATAATTCTTAATGCTGGGGCAGAGTGAGATGCTTGCTTTCATATATCCTTGGTATTAGTGCAAATTGATAAACCTAGAAGACAGCAAGTTAGAAACAAACCCTTTAGGTATCATAAATTTGACCTAGTAAAGCCTCTCCTAAGAATTTATTTTGTACAATGATACTTAATGCAGTTATTTGTAATAGCAAAACATTAGAAACGCCTAAATAATAATGTAAGAATAGTTAAATGATATGCCTTATGATAAAAAATTATGCATTCATTTAAATTCATCTACTGAAGTCTGCCTACTTCAAGGTCACAGGGAAAGTCCGTGCCTGAATCACAGTATAAACAATGAAAAAATGAGGATACAAAAAAGTGTACGTACAAAACAACTAATGAATTGAGATAATGATCTATTTGTCATGTTTGTGTCATAGTCTTTTTAATTTCTTTACCATTGAGTTTATGCTTTTGCAGTTATATTGGAAAAGAGGCTCTATCACAAATCACATATGCGTGATACTTGTCTTTATCAGACAATAATATTTAATCATCATCTTTCCAGATCTAATTGATGAAATGTCACGGCTCTGCAAAATAAACATTTTGCTTAATATGACATAAAGCCAAGCCGAGGTTGTCAAGTAGAAGCAGCAGTTTCAGCTGATGAGGTTTTGATGCACACTGGGTGGGGAAATATTCCAGTGACCCTTGGAGGTCCATACTGTGGGGAATGAACTCAGCCTTATGTTTATTTCATTCTCATTTGGGGGTGGTTCAATTGTTCAACATATTCCAAAATAAAGTAAACTTCCGGGGTGCCCCAAAGCCTCATGTCTTAAGAAAAAAGTCTGTTCTAATATGGGTTCTGAAAAATCTTAGTAAGTGATAATGTGGTCCTGTCACTTCCCTGAAATATCTCTGCATGGGGACTTTTCTAACCTGCACTGTCTCTGCAGCCTAGCACTGGCTCAGGCTCAAGATGGCTTTCAAATGATATTTTTACTTGATAACTGTTGGCGGATTTGATTTTGACTTAAATGAAAAAACAGAAACAGGACCTTCTTCTAGCTCTCTTCCCCACAGTTTTCAGCATCCTCAGAAGACATGTTTACCAACAAATGCTCCGTGGACATCTCTCAATGCTGTTATCTTACTTGATCACTGGCACTCTTTCCTTGACCCCTGAAGCCCTCCAGAGAATAAATGAGATTTCTGGATCAAACCCACACAGAGGTGAAAGGTATCCTCTGCTTTGAAACCATCCTTTCAAGTCCAGACCAGACAAGGGCACAGCCTGAGAGGACCCTGTTCTGACTAGATGTCACCACATAAGTACTGCTAGCTCAGAAGAGGCTACTGCCTCAGGAAAGACATCTCTCTCCAGAGGAAAGTCAATTAGAGACCCTTGCTGCCCCGAGGCCTTGAAAATGAGAATGTTTCCCCGGAAGCACTTATTCTGGAAGCAGAATGAAACTAACAATGACCAACAATCACCAAGTGTTAGGCAGAACCCCTTTCCCCAGGATGGACCAACCTCTACCAGATGTTCCAAGAAGCTTCCCCCACCCACGATTTCCAGGAAACCCACCCAGTCCACGCCAGCCCACACGATAGTCACATGACTTCTCTCACCTTCCAGCAGTTACAACTCCAGCAGTTGTAATCTTGAGATAAGCAACCCTTACCCAACAGCCGCCCCCTGACAGTTACAACCCTGCATGACTATGGCCAATAAAGAGCTGCTAACTCCCCACTTAGCTTCCCCACCCTTCTAACCCAACCAATAAAAATCTGCCAATTTCCCCCTCCTAAACCAGACAACGAAAATCTACCACCTCACTTTCTTTACTTCCCTCCAACCACCCTATATAAACTATACCCCTTTCCTTCCTCGGGTCTGTCACCATCTTAGGATTTAGCCCACCCGTGCAAGTCATACAGTAAAACTCCTTTGATTGAGTTTGAGTTTGTCTCTTTTCCTCCCAGTTAATAAAAACCTATTACTTATTACTGAGCATTTACTCTAGGTTAGACAGTGTTCTAACATTAATTTATATGTAATAACTCTTTTCAGCCTCAACAACAATCTTAAGGTTTGATGCTATTACTATTTCCATTTTATAGGTGAGGAAACTGAGACCTGGATACAGAACCAGCAATGCTACATCTGGGGTTTAGCCAATTAGCCATAAGCTGAAAATGACTGAGATACTTGGTTTGTTGACTCCTCTTGCAGTAACTACCCTCCATTCCTCTTGCCTTCATTTTTATCTTGTTCGTGTTTTTCCTTCAAGGCCTTAGCCTGATTTGTGGATCCCTCTTCATCCTCTGTCATACTTCTTATGAAAATATGCTAAAGTTGGTTAAAAGCACAGGCATTACTGTGCAAAGAATATTTGTGCGAATCTCTGCTCCATCAGGTAACTTCTCACAATGTTAGTGTTATAATGTGAGCATGTAACAACATTGAATACTACTGTGTCTCAGGCACCATGCAAGTTCCTAGGAATGTAGAACATGGGGTTCTAAAAGATTTACTAAACAGTCAGAATCAGATGGCAGTAATGGGAAAGAAGCGTGTATTAGGGTAACGTTCAGCCAACAGTAATTGTAAAGTCTGGGGAAAATATTTTTTAAAAAACTATTTGAGGGCTTATGCCGGTTTGAATCTGTTGTGTACCCCAGAAAAGTCAAGTTCTTTAATTCTCATTCAATATTTCTCGATGGGAGCTTTTTGATTGTTTCCATGGAGATGTGACCCACCGAATTGTGGGTGGTAGCTTTTGATTAGATGGTTTCCATAGAGCTGTGTCTACACATTCAAGGTGGGGTTGAAACATTTTGGAAAAAGCTTTCGAGCCCACGCATGCAGAAACATTTGGAGATGAAGAAGGAATATGTCCCCGGGGAGATTTCACGAAACAAGAAGCCTGGAGAGAAAGCTAGCAGATATTGCCATGTTCGCCAAGTATCTGTACAGTTGAGGTAGAAATCCTGAACATCATCGGCCTTCTTGAACCAAGATATGCCTTACATTGGACATTTCTTTAGCCTTGCTTTAATTTAGAGTTTTTCACAGTAATAGAACATGTAAGTTGGCAACTTAATGCATTCCCCTTTTTAAAAGCCTTTACGTTTTAGTATACTGCATTCCAGCAGCTTTCAAACTAGAACAGGGTTCAAAAGATGAACAAAAGCAAGCAGAATCTGATTTTGACCTTTGAAACAAAGGAAACAAATTGGACAAGAGCTGCATTTACAGTGTTTTATCTGAGGCTTTTCCAGCTGCCAACTTAGCAAATAGAGATCAAATGGAAAAAAGAAATCTTATTGAGCTGGGGAATCATCTGTCAGAGCTTGGGGCCACCAGTGTTGCTTAATTGCTTATTGAAGAAATTACTTTCAAGCTTGAAGGAAAAATGAGAGTAGGGTGAATAAAGAGGGAGCAAGATTGGAGGGTAGGTGAAATCCATGGAGTCCTGAGATAGAAGTCAAACTGAAATTGAGGGACAGAATCCCAGAAAAATGGCAGTCCCAGAGAGAGAACCCCCAAATCTGCCTGCAAATATTCCTCACATCCTTGGCTGACTTCCTGGGTGCCAAGTCTCATCTGGATGAGACTCCAGATAGCCCCGGGGTGAACAATAGCTGAAAGGCTGAAAACAATGAGCAAAGATTTCATAATAGCTTCCCTCTGCAGGGAAGACAGAGTTTGGAATTTCAGTCCTACCAAGTAAGAATACTTGGTAAACACATCAAGATAGTCCATATGCAGAGGCATAAAAGAAGCCCCAATTTTAAAATGATGGAAATCATAGCCAGTATGGTCTCTAAATACATGGAGTTTAATTAGAAGCTAATTACAATATGAGATTTAGGAAAACCCTAAAGTAGGTTTTACAGGGATATTTACATTTATAAAACTTTTTATGGAAAATAAAAGAGGGTTAAAATAAATGATATAGGATTCAACCTAAAGAAGTAAGAAAAGGAAGAGCAAACTAATGTCAAATTAAGTAAAGAAAGGAAATAAAAATTTCAAATAAATCAAATACTAAATAAGTATGCAGCAGACAAAATCAACAAAGCCAAAAATTGTTCTTTAAAAACATAATAACTTTATAAACATCTAGCAAGACTAATTAAGGAAAACAGAGATAAATCACAAATTATTAATATCAGCAATGAAAGGGTAGATATAACTATAGACATTAAAAATAAGAAAAGCATATTAAGAAAATTTTATGTAATGAATTCTACAATCTGAGATAAAATGGATAAATTCCAAAGATTCCAACTTATCAATATAGAAAGTTAAATTCCTAGAAAAACACAATTTATTTTAACACAGAAGAGCTAGAATATTTGAAAGCCATATACTGATGAAAGAAATTTAATTGATAATTTAAATTGTGCCCCATATTTAAAAACCCAAGTTCAGAAGGCTTCACTGGTGAGCTTTATGCAACCATTCTTCAGAAACTTATATAGAGAATGGATAAGGAGAGGATGCTTTTCAATTTCTAATATGAGACTAGGAAACTTTGAAACCAAAACTCAAGAAGGACCTTATAAGAAATGAAAATAATAAACCAATATTACTTGTGAACACAGATGCAAAATTGACAAAATATTTGTAAATCAAATCCAGTGAAATAGAAACATCAAATTCACTGAAGTAGAAACAGTATGGTATAGTATGAAAAAATATGTATCCCAGATACGTTGGGTTAGCTTAACAACTGTTTTAGTTTGCTAACGCTGCCAGAATGCAATATACCAGAAATGGTTGCCTTTTATAAAGGGGATATATTAAGTTACAAGTTTACATTCCTAAGGCCTTAAAAATGTCCAAACTAAGGCATCCAGATAAAGATACCATGACTCTGAAGAAAGGTCAATAGCTGTCATATGGGAAGGTATGTGGCTTGTATCTGCTTGTCCTTATTCCTAATTCTGTTGCTTCCAGCTTTTGACTCCAGTGGCTTCCTCTCTAAATGTCTGTGGGCCCTCATTTAGCTACTCCAGGGAAAAACCCAGGTTTCATCTTTTAGGTTAACATCTCCCAGGGCCAGAGATTTCTTTTCTTCCAGCTTCTGGATTCAAATGATTCTCTCAACTCCTTCTGCATCTCCAGATGTTTGTGTCCACACTATGTGTTGGCTCTTTTGAGGACTCCATTAAGATAATCAAGACCCATATGTCAGAATCACATATCCATCTAATCAAAAGGTCAACACCTGCAATTGGTGTGCCACATTTCCAAGGAAACAACCTAATCAAGAGGTTCCACCTACAATATCGGATCAATATTAAAAGAGCATGGCTGCATCCACAAGATTGGATTAGGATTAAAACAGCATTCTGGGAGTACATAACAGCATATTTCACCCTCTGGACTACAAAAAGATATGTTCTTTCCATATACAAAATATCTTAATTCCATCACAATATTACCATTTCGGTAACAATACAAACACAATACCAAATCAAAACCAGTGCAAAATTTCACCAAAATCAATTACAAGTAGGTATGGTCTTTTCTAAGGCAAAATTCTTCTCTGGCTATGGACCTGTGAAACTCAGAACAAGTTATCTACTTCCAATATACAAAAGAGGGGCAGACATAGGCTAAACAGTTCCATTGCCTTAGTGGGAGATTGGAAGGAAAACAGAGGTCACCAGACCCAAACAGTTCCTAAAACCTGCAGAGCAAACTCCATTAGATTTCAAAGTCTGAGAGTCAATTATCCTTGGGGATTGAGAGAGAAGCAGTCCCACCATTTCCAGGGGTTATTGCAGTAGCCCACTTCTCTCCAAATGCTGGAGTGAGAATTGCAATCTTGGGGAATTTGTGGGGGCAGCACTTTTTTATTGGGTCCACCCTCTCCAAGCATTGGAGCAGCATCTAGACTGCTTTGGGCATCTGCTCAAACCCCTCAGAACAATAAGGTGACAGTGAGGCTCCCCCCAAACCCCAAGGAATGTGTTCCACCCTTTCTGAGGCTTGGGGCTCCAAAATACTTCCTGAACATTTAGGTGGAAAGCCTGTCCTCTGCCTTTGGGGAAAATTACCCTTTCCACATCCATGGAAGGATCCACTCTCCTGGCCCAATATTTGGCTCAGTTTCAGACCTTTGCTTCCCATGGTTCTGCCTTTGAAGTAATTTGTCCTTCAATCTGTCCCTTATCTGTGCCTCTTAGTCCAGTCTGGCAGTGGTTCCTTCAATACAGATCTTGCAAAAAAATTGGTTGGTTTTCCATGTAGCACACAGGATCAAAGCTATTGGACAATAGGACTTTTCACAAATCCTTTTTAGATAACTCTATTTCCAGTTCTTGGTTTTTCCTGAAATAGTTGAATGATTCCATGTTTGGGTAAATCCTCACATGGGGCCCTATTATCTGGGATCTCACTTTCGGAAGGCCAAAATTTTCCAGACCATCAATTTCTGGTTACTTTGTATCCAAGAGTCCATTTCTCAACTCATACCTTTCCTGGTGCATCTTACTATAATCTTAAAGGAGAAACAAGGCTGCATTTTTCACATTTAGTTTGAAAAATTCTTCAGCTAAGTATCCAAGCCTATCAATTTCAAATTTTACCTTCCATCCAACACTAGGACACAATTTTTATCAAATTCTCTGTTACTTTAAAACAAGGACCACCTTCCTTCCAGTTTGCAATGACACATTTATCATTTCTGTGTAAAACTTCATCAGTATCTTTAGAGTTTATATTTTTACCAGTTGTCTCTTCAAAACAATCTAGGTCTTCTCTATCAAGCATTTTACAATTCTTTCAGAGTCCTATTTTTGTCCATGTAAAAAATATATTCCAACATGTTTGGTATTTGCAAACCACAACACCCCACCTCTCTGATGCCAAAATCTGTTTTAGTTTTCTAATGCTGCCAGAATGCAATATACCAGAAGTGGATTGGTTATTATAAGGGGGATTTATTAAGTTACAAGTTTACAGTTCTAAGGCCTTAAAAATGTCCAAACTAAGGCATCCAGAGAATGATACCTTGACTCCAAAGAAAGGCTGATGTCTGCCACATGAGAAGGTGCGTGGCTGGCATCTACTGGTCCTTGTTCCCAGTTCCATTGCTTCTAGCCTCTGATGCCAGTGGCTTCCTCCCTAAGAATCTATGAGTCCTCTCTTAAATACTCCAGGGCAAAACTCTCAGTTTCATCTCTTAGCTTAGTCTCTTTTGGGCCAGAGATTTTTTCTCTCCCAGCTTCTGGTTTTAAACAGCTCTCTCAGCAACTTCTGCATCTCTGGACATCTTGCCTGCTGTCTTGTGTCAGCTCATTGAAGGACTCCACTAAACTAATCAAGACCCAGCTTGAATGGGTGGGGTCACCTCTCCGTCTAATCATATATTT
Organism: Myrmecophaga tridactyla; assembly: GCA_004026745.1. Lineage (NCBI taxonomy): Eukaryota > Metazoa > Chordata > Mammalia > Pilosa > Myrmecophagidae > Myrmecophaga > Myrmecophaga tridactyla. Next base: position 47,540 of record PVIY010010861.1, on the reverse strand, counting down.
ATACCCACAATTGGGTGTGTCACATCTCCATTGAAACCACCTAATTAAGAGGTTCCACCCTGCAGTATTGAATCAGGATTAAAGAATAGTTCTGCCCCCACAAGATTGGATTTGGATTAAAAGAATATGGTTTTACTGGGGTACATAACCCCTTTTCAAATCAGCACAATAGCCAAAAATTGATGAACACCATGCACAAAAGAAAATCTCAAAATGAATCAGAGACAACTAAAATGCTAAAACACGTTACACTTCTTATAAAAAAAATAGAGAGAGAGGAAGAGAAGAATTTCAGGGAAGATGGCAGACTAGGGAGCTCCAGGACCCAGTCCTTCCACCAAAACTGCTATTAAGTAGGCAGGAACTGTCTGAAGCAACTATTTTGAAATTACATAGGCCAGAAAAACACTGTACAGCATTAAAGGAAGAGTTGGAAGAAAGAGGCTAATAAATTTCTCTCTCCAAGCAGCAGCTAACAGCACCCACACACCATCTCATGGCAGGCTGCCATGGTGTCCAGTCCTTGGCTACATCATGGTGCCAGAAAAGGACCTAAAGGTCTTCTTCTTCAGGAACAGGGATGGGCCCAGCTGATCACTGATCACGGATATTGATTAACAAATTCTATATAAGGTGTGTGGTAAATATAGATCAAGGTTTATTTTTCTGCCTATGGATTTCCAATTGCTTCAGCTCCATTCACTGGAAAGTTTATTCTTCACTTAATTGCTTTCATACCTTTTCAAAAATAATGGCATATTTCTATAGGACTATTTATGAGTTATCACTTCTGTTCCATTAATTCATGTCTATCCCCCCATCCAATGCAAAGCATATCTTGATCACATATTCAATTAGATTGATTCCCCACTTTATTTTTCTTTTTCAAAAAAATTTTTTGTCTTTTAAGCCCTATGCCTTTCCATAGAAATTTTAAAATAAGTTTCTCTATATCTACAAAAATAACCTTGCTGGGATATTGATAGGAATTACACTAAATCTATAGATTAATTTGGAAAGAATTGACAACTTTCCTATGTTGAGCCTTTGAATCCATGAATACAGTACATCTCTCCCTTTATTTAGGTCTTTGATTTCTTTCATCAGCACCCTGTAATTTTCAAGATACAAAAACTAGACATGTTTTGTTAGACTTATGTTTAAGTACTTTCTTTTCTTTGGAGCAATTTTAAATGGTGTGTGTTTTTAACTTTGGTTTCCACATGTTCTTTGTTGGAATCTAAGAAATGGGATTGATATTTTGGGGGATTTGATCCTATGTACTGTGACATTTCTGAACTCACTTATTTTGGGGTGTATTTTTGTTATTTGAGTTTTTATTGCTTATGATTTTCTACATAGACAATCATGTCATCTGCAAATAAGGACAGTTTTATTTCTTCCTTTTCTGATCTGTATGCTTTTTTTAAAAAAAAACAGCTTTTTTTTGAAATAGAATTCATATACTATACACTTCACTCATTTGACATATATAATTCAAAGGCTTTTAATGTATTCACAGATGTATGCAACCATCACCACAATAAATTTTGGAAAATGTTCATCGCTTCAAAAATAAACCCTGTACCCTTTTGCTATCACTGTTTGTTTCCCCATGCCTTACCAACACTGTTGCAAGGTGTTAATAATACGGTGGTATATGGGAATACTGTATTTTATGCATGATAGTTCTGCAAACTCACAACTTTTCTAATTAAAAAAATAATAATAAAAAGGGAATGATGGGAAGGAAGCAAAGTAGAAACATCTCAAAAGTTGCAGGAAGGAAGCAATGCCACCTGTTAAACTCTCCAAATGATGAGCATTCTATTCTCTCACCATAAATAATTTCTTCTAACCAGCAGTTTTCATAACTGTCTCTCATTGTAGAGAATGGCACATCATTTGGAATCAAATTCTGCTTTTTTACAACACAATAGAACTGATTATTGTCTTCCTAATTCTAAAAAGTAGCACTATAGAGAAACTAATGAACATTTTATGACTCTTTTAAAATAAACAGTTGAGCTAGCCTTGTGTGGGATAAATAAGTCCTATGGGGGGACATGTTTATGATTTCAAATGATTAGCAGTATTGTTAGATGAAAGTATCAACCATGTCAGGGGAGAGGGAGAAAAATAGAATGTGGAAGTCAATTGCTGCAATCGCAATCTCAGAATAGGGAAAACGAAAAGGTGATGTGGAATGATGACTGCTTTATACTAAGGAAATGTTGAGTTGGTTAAATTTTTATAATGCACATGCTATGTAACCTTACCACTGCACCATTTATACAGAGTATAGAACTTACAATCCCTCAAGATATAAGACAGGATTCTTTGCTTTTGCAAATGCATATCTAGAATATTCTTTCCCTGCTCCTTTATCTGACTAAGAACTATTCATATTTCCAGAAGTATTTCCATTATCTTTTATCCAAATGAGAAACTGAATATACAAATGAACAATGACCAGACAGTATATGACAATTAAACACTGTCCATAGTAAAAAATAAAGCAAAGAATAATGAAACAAAACAGATCTTATTTACCTAATCCTTTCTGCATCTCACGAAGGGAAGATACAGTAGTCCAACATTGGTGCACAGCTGACTGTTCTATAGCTTTATGGTTAAAATAGCCACTGAAGTTTAACTTTCTTCAAAACAGGGTGGATTTTTTTAATACAGGAAAATAAAACTATCTGAATCTATTTTTTTTTAACATGGAAGGCACAGGGAATTGAACCCGAGTCTCTGGCATGGAGAGATCAGTTTAGGAATCAAACCAGCTTAGGAATCAAACCCATGGCCTCTGCAGCAATTGACCAGTAAAGCTAGGCCTCGGTCAATGACTCCCAACTTCCCTCCTATTTTTGCCCCTGCTTCAATCTCAGGACCAACCAAATATGTTCCCGAAACCCATCGCATAGATGCGCCACTTCCAGTGGGCCCATCTCCAGCATCCTCATGCCACCAACTTCCAATTAAGTACATTCCTGATGTCTTCCCTTGTTTTTATTATAAAGCTTTGCCACTGCCCTGTCCGCCTTTCAGCTCTGTCAAACACAAGTGATGTTGGCTAGCTCCCTTTCCTATAGCTAGAACTGAATAAATAGCCTGTTTGGTATCATACAGGTGTTCTTCATTTATTTCTGTAAGTCTCTGGCTTTCCTCTTCCTAACATCAGTGCCAAAGGTCTTAATTTTAAGTCACTTTCACAAATAATTCTGGCTTATGTTATAGTTACTAATGTCTGACAATTTACCTTAATAAAGATTCTGTAAAAATGCAACAGATTTTGAGTTTTCATTGGAGTGGTTTTAGCTTTCAGCATACACATCCTGTATGCATTTTGTTAGATTCAATTTTTGTTAGATGCCATTTTTGGTGCTATTGTTTAGAGTACTATTTTTAAAAATTTAAATTTCTAATTGCATATTACTAGTATAAAGAAATATGATTGAGTTTTATATATCTACTTGTATCCTGTTACCCTGCTAAACTCAATGATTAGTTCAACAAGATTTTTGTAGATTTCTTGGGATATTCTATAAAAATGGAATCAGTGTGTTATAAATAAAAATAGAAGTGAATGGCTGAGATAACTTGAAAAAAAAGTAGTGAGCTTGTCTTAATCTCAAAAAAGTGAGTTTATTCAAGTTTTTAAAATACCTTTTATATATAAAAGTTTATATATAAAATATTTTTGAAATTCGAGTTTAAATCATTGAGTTTTTCTGCTGTTTTTAAACTTACTGTGTCTACTTCAGTAGTTATATCAATAATCCTATTTAATGTTATCACCCATTTTCCAGCCAGTCTTAATATTACTGACTTTAGTTTTAATTTCTTAAAAATAGATTCAGGGGGCGGCTGCCGTGGCTCAGCAGGTAGAGCTCCGACCTGCCGTGCTGGAGGTCTGGAGTTCGATCCCTGGTGCCTCCTGCCCATATGCAAATTAAAAAAAAAATAAATAGATTCAGGGCAGGCCACAGTGGCTCAGCAGGCAGAGTTCTCGCCTGCCATGCCGGAAACCCAGGTTCGATTCCCGGTGCCTGCCATGTTAAAAAAAAAAATAGATTGAAACAGTTTTATTTTTCAGTATTAAAAAAATCCACCCTGTTTTGAAGAAACTTAAACTTCAGTGGTTATTTTAACCATAAAGCTATAGAATAGTCAGCTGTGCACCAATGTTGGACTACTGTATCTTCCCTTCACTAGATGCAGAAAGGACTAGGTAAATAAGATCTGTTTTGTTTCATTATTCTTTGCTTTATTTTTTACTATGGGCAAATGGGACCATAAGGATCTATAAGAACAAATTAAATGGAAGATAATCAGTGTCCTTGAAGCATGGAAATAAATTGACTTGTGGATAGAAGATGCTGTGAACAGAGATAGTTGGAAATGGCCATAACTCCAAAGACCTTCCCACTGCCTTTTAGGCTTATGTCCAGGATCCATGGCTAGTTGGGATTGGATTGGGCAGAAGAAAGTTGGCAGAAGTTATCCAGAACATTCTTTAAGTAAAAAAGCAAGATCCAGATTCGATTCAGGCATTGCCATTTTTTTCTACATTGTCCTTCTGTTAGCAAACTTGTGCAAACACATTCTTGGAGATACACAAAGCTGCTACTCTATGGTTCACTGTAGGGTTCATATATGTATGCAGATATGTATAATCATGATGCAATGTATGCTCTCCCCAAGATTCAGCAACTTCAAATATGAGTCAAATGTCAATTTTAAATAAAAGAAGGGGATTCCTTCCAACAGCGTAGTTTGTGAAACAACGTAGCTTGAGATTGTTATTTTTGTACACTCCTTAGAGATGACTTGAGGTTCCTACCAAAAAATAGTCTCCCCCAATAAAAGTAGTTTCTGAACTCTAACATCTAATATTTTTTAGCTCATTACTCCTAAAAAATTTTTTGAAACTTCTTTCTTTTGGAAGTGAACTTAGTGCCCAATTCCTAAATCTTTTGAGTTGCTTATAAAATTTACATTCAGGGTTTGAAATGTCTTGGCTTTGCTGAAACTGATCAGAAAGGTCATGAGCAGTAAGAAAATCCACCAGGACATCAGCACAGCTGACAGCTCCCTCATCAAAGCGGGACCTGTGCTGTCCAAGGTGACAGTGTGTACCCAGGACACATTTAGACTGAGCCTTGAACAAAAACAAAAATCTCACAATTCAGGATGTGTGTTCAAAAGCCAGATGGAGTTAGGCAAACTTAAATACCACCACTCAGAGGAAGACGGATTCCTCCCCACTCTAATAGTCTTCTTAGTTAGCTCAAAGAGAGGAAAGTAAGATTCACAATTAATTGAAATGTGTCCAGAAACTAAAAACTAAGTATATGGGTTCATTTTATCCATTGTATATTTATCTTTAATTTTTTAAAAATTTTAATCTGTATGTATATTTTTTATATTGGATATCCAGGTACCAAATTTTACAAGTGATTTTTTATTTATTCATATCTTTATTTTACTGAAAGTTTATTTAAGATAAACTTGAGGGTGGGCCACGGCGGCTCAGTGGCAGAGTTCTCGCCTACCATGCCAGAGACCCAACTTCGATTCCCGGTGCCTGCCCATGTAAAAGAAAAAAAACATCAATTTGAATTTTTGTCAACAAATTTGCCTTCATTTTTAATTGGACAAAATGACCTAGCCTAGTTCTAAGGTAGAACAATTAAGGTAAGCGAAGTAATCAATATTTCAAAATGGGAGAAAACGCTTCCGATAAACAAGGTTATTTTCTTTGTATTTTCCATTCCTAGACTGGATTTAAAAATCTAATTTATTTAGCATAAAAGATTTCAACATATAAACAGCTTGTCATTCTGCAAATTTCTTCCCTTTATACATAGTTTTTCTTTGACTTGCTAATGGATGCCATCTGTTTGATTTAGTAAATTGCCATCTTATACTAGAGTAATTAATTCTTGACTCAGCAATTTGATTAACTTTTTTTTTTTAAAGACATTTGTACTCAAAGAACTGGCTCTCTTAAGAACTGAAAAACCCCAGTGTAAGAAAACTCTCCAAGTACACAAGTAGCACAAAAACCTTAGAGAGTAGACAATATTATATATATTCTCATATATGAGAAACTGAGGCCCATTAAGATTGTCACTTATTGTTTTTGATCTATTCAGCAGAAACATGCACTGACAAACATTTAAAAATCCATTCACGAGGTTCAAAACACCCTGAAGCTCTAGGATAAGAATCCGTCAAACGTATATAAAAGGCATAGAGAAATGGGTCCTTTCATTTGAAATTTAGCTGTTAGGATCTATAATGTAAGCATTTGAAACTGAACTGTCCAGAGGAATTTTGCCTGCACCTGATTTGGGTATCAATAGGAAAACAACCAAAGAAACTAAATTACTCTAGTATTTTCTAATAATAAATAGGAGAAGGACAGCTGGTTCTGAAAAAACTTTTAAAGCAAAAACTTAAAGGACGGTCATTTCAAGCAAAGTTTCTTTCTGTCTGGATGAGACGCAATGGTCACATTTCATAAGTCCACCATAGCCTGTCATTTAGAATGAATTCTTCCTACTTAATCACTTCTCTGATTGCTTGATTGTCGTTATTGTTTAAACTGAAGTTTCTTTACTCCAACAAGTGAGATGTTATTTCCTTTCTTTACTCGTGTTGGCGTAGACCGTCTGGCATGGCATGTTGTCCTGGCATTCGATTACTGCTGCCTAACAAAAATGTGTGGCATTTATAAAGCAGTTCTCATATGCAGGGTTACATATCCAAACTGTGCACCATCTGGGTTAATACAAATAAAATTGAAATAAATCATTCATTGCATTGTGAAATTTTATATAAATTCTGATGAATTCTTTTTTTAACTTAGCACGTGATAGTTCTCAATAGATCTATGGCTCTATAAATGCAAGCAAGTTTATTTGCTAATAATCCCATGATTATAGCTTCGTTTGTTAGTTGCTTTATGCCTCATGTAAAAATGTCATTTTTTTATTGCTAGCAAGGGAGGCTTGATTCAAAACTGTTTAATACATTGCATTTTGTGCAGATGGGTTTAGTCCATCCATAGTGCTTCATCATGTCAGAGGAATTCTAAATTCCAGGGCAATAGCATTTTAACAACATGCCTAATGATAAAAACTATAATGCTATATTTTACTTGTTTTACCTTTACACAAGTGTGATATATATTTCTTCTTCCTTCTTACAATAAAAGAAGTATCCTCCAGGCCAAAACACAACACACACATACGAAAGCTTGAAAGGAAAGTATTTGCTTTTCACTTTCTCAAATTACTTCCAAGAAAAACCAATGGCAATACTTGATACACAAAGGTAGTAAAACAAGAAAAGATACTTTAGGCTTGGGAAAGGGGCAACAAATCACTTCAAACTCAGCTAAACTGGAATAAATTAAAATGGGCCATCTGATTTAATGTCCTTCTCTTTCATCCACCTCACAGGGAGACCCTACTCACACAGTTGGAAATTTCCACTGAATCCTGACTTTGAATGGATCTGGAAGCAAATTATGACAGGGCAAATAAATACCAGTAACTTGACCCGGTATTCTACCCTGGCTGGTTCCCTTATTATCATACTTTGGTGAAATAACTTGTTTAATGTGTGTCTTCCCTATTAGCCTATAAACCTGGTGCCTTGGGAACAGGATATGTTGATCTCATGGAACAACAAAAACTATTGAAACTAACTAGAGTGAAAAAGAAAACAGGAATCTCAGGAAACCTAACTGCAAGATGAGCTTTATAGGAATCTCTAAGCTGTCCCTCGAGTGCACCTCTCTCTTCTACTCCCCCCAACCATGTAGTGCCTCTTCCCTGTTTTCTATCTCAGATTCTGCTGCATCCCCTCAACCCTCAAGAAAAGTAGGACAGGTATCATCATACCAGTTCACAAATGTCTGACAAGACACAAACTGCTGAAAATAGCAGTTGGATTTTCTGAATTTCAGTTTTGTGTTCCTGTTTTGACCCTAGCAGTGTTAAAATGTGATGGATAGTGCCTTAGGAATTGTATTAGCCGAGAGTTACCTGTGGTAAAAAGAAAACTAGTAGATGAGAAGGCTGACAATCTTAGTTGAAATTTCAGTTCTACTTTGTACTACTATCTGGCAGGCTTGGGGTAGGTCTCATAAGCCCAGCAAGTTTGAATTTTCTTATCTGTGAAATTATGGTTGATAGTACTTGCTTTTTCACACCCTGAATTTTGGCATTATCAAAAAAATCAAGTATGGAAGCATTGTAACTTGCAATGTACTAATCTTATGTAAGCTATTAATGACATATACTCTGCTTTCTAAAGCAGCAATAGTTTATAATTTTTTGCTACTATATTTTCAATGAATTTTTTTTATTGCTTGTAGCTTCTTCCATCCACCCACCCATCTCTCTATCCCAAATATAGAGGAGGAGAGGTAAAGCTTTTCCACGCATTATTTCCACCTCAGTAGCAGTCTTTAATTGTAATAGTCACTAGGAATAGATGACGAGATGTGAATTGTCTACCAGTGAATACCTGTCTATTTAAGTAGATGGAAAAATTAATTGCTGTTTTCATATGTCTGCAATCATAAACCTTTAGATTAAATTATTAAACGTTAAGAACAGTGAGTCACAGACTCACAGAGGTAGTAATGATGGCTTGTTGATTACCTCTAGACTTACAAAATCCTTAATTAAAACTCACACATGTTTCCATGAGTGTATGGCAAAGTTACATTGGCTGGATATCAAATTTCCTTGTTTAAAAAGAATTACATTAGTGGTAACTGATAAAGTCCATGAGAAGTTGAATTGATCACTTGATTAGAATTTGTTTGAGAGACAAAATGGCTATCAAACATGGAGTCCATGAGCGAAAGCGTGAAATCATCTCCAAAGAGTGCAAAATTAGATAATCTCTGCATTCCAGTTTCTAAATGAAATTGGTTCTTAGCTGCTATGAACGTGGCCTGAGAGGAGAGACGTTACCCTGGGAAACACGACACAGCAGAGCTTCACTCTATGTGAGCAACTGCAAAGTGAAATTCTACCCACAAACTGCATCATTAGAAAAATGCTTACTTTACAGGGGGAGAAATGGGAAAAATGCAGCCAAATGTGAGTGAGTCCAAAGGTTTTAGGGTTTAAAGAAAATTTCATGGCACAGGTCATGGTGGCTCAGCAGGCAGGGTTCTTGCCTGCCATGCTGGAGACCTGGGTTCATTTCCCGGTGCCTGCCCATGCAAAAAAAAAACAAAAAGAAAAGAAAAAACTGCATCTAATAAAGGTTATATTTTTAAAAATTATGCTTATTTATTAAACAAGAGGAAAGCACCAGATTCTGCCTGCTTCACTTGAGCTCACAAATGCCAAGCAGGTATAATACACATACTTGGATTTCTCTTCCTGTCAGGCCTAAATTTTCCAAGGTCAATCAGTTTAATGAATCACTAATTCAGCACACAAATTATATTTAGTTGCCCAAACATGATAGTTGCAACTTGCCAAAGTATTTAATTTACTTATCTCCTTGACTTGTTTACATTCAGAACATATGAGCCATTTACTTGTGGAAGTAAAGTGACTTAAGTAGACACATCTCTTGGTGTATATGCATATATTTACACAGGAACATAATTCATCTTTTTCCAGATTCAGACCTTTTCTGTTGTATTAAAGTCTCCGCTAATACAATTGACATCAGTTAAATAAGATGACAAGATGAGAAGGTTTAATTTAAACAAAAACCTACTAATGTGTAGCGTGTTGAAGGACATTATTTGTTGTGTATATGCCATAGTGTAGGCTATGGCTTGTAGGCTAGCTAAAAAGAATTTGTGCTAATGCACTGGTTTATAAAAGTGGGGCTATGGATTGTACAATACAACCAGTAAACCCTGAGTTAAACCATGGGTTATGGTTAAAAATACAATTATAATAATATTCTTTCATCACTTGTAGTACAGGCACTACATTAATGCAAGGTGTTAATGGGGAAGTTCTGTAAACCTACAACTTCTCTAATAATAAAGAAGTGGGAATATACCCTTATTATGTTATTAACCTCATTTTCATTTTCTAGGGAGGGATTTTTAAAGCAACATGCTTTAGTTTTTCACAATACTTTCTCAGAACTCCTCAGTATTTATTCCATAAATACATGTCACCAGGAAGGCTTTTCTCTATAATGCAGTCAAGCAAATACTCAGACCCATATCTGTTATGGGTCTGAGTACTGGTGAAAGAGATGATTCCAACACACATACCCAAACAGTGAAAATACAAATCAAATACAAATCAATTCTCCTTTTTAAGAATAGGGTAAATTCCAGAAAATTTTAAAGCTTTAAAAATCCATCATAACCAATACTAAGGAAAGAAAATCATACGAGCATACCAATTGATGCAGAAAAAGCAACTGACAAGGTCCATACTCATTCATGATAAACTCTCCCAGCAAACTAGTAATAGAAGGAAACTTTCTCACCTTGATAAAGAACAGCTACAAAAACTACTGTTAGGCACCATAGTACTAGAATTCTAGCCAGCACAAAAAGGCATAAAGGGGGGAAATAAAAGCATCTAGAATGAAAATGAAGATATAAAACTGTTCTGATTTGCAATGCCAACACTGTCTATGTAAAAAAACTCAAGTATTCTCCAAAAAAACTGGAACGATTTAGTTAAAAACTGTGGGGTGCACGGGTGGTTAGTGGTAGAAAGCTCGTCTTCCGTACAGGAGACGGGATTCAATTCCCAGACCATGCACTGCCCCTACCAAAAAAAAAAAAAAAAAAAAGGCACAGGATACAAGATCAACACATGAAAAAATCAAACACATTCCTATATACTAACAAGAGGAACATATGGGAACAAAATCTAAAATTACAATATCATTCACAATTGCTCCAAAATGAGAACTACTTAAGCAGATATCTAACAAAAGGTGCAGGATCTGTACCCTGAATTGTAAGATGTCAATGAAAGAACCAAAAAAAGACCTAAATAAATAGAGAAATATACCATGTTCAGGGATCAGAAAACTCAACGTTGTAAAGATGTCAAATCTCCCCAAATTAGTCTACAGAATGAATTCAGTTCCTCTCAAAATCCAAGCAAGTTTTTTTTATAGATATAGACTAGTTACTTTTAAAATATATATATTGAAAGGCACAGGGCCAAAAAGCAGTAAAACACTTTTTTTTTTAATTTGCATATGGGCAGGAGGCACCAGGGATCGAACTCCAGACCTCCAGCACGGCAGGTCGGAGCTCTGCCTGCTGAGCCATGGCAGCCGCCCAGTAAAACACTTTTAAAAAAGAAAAATAGAGTAGGAAAAATCAAACTACTCTATTTCAAGACTTACTGCATAACTGCAGTTATCAAGGCAATGTGAGATTGGTGAAGCAATAGACACATATAAATCAATAGAACAGAATAGAGAATCCAGAAATAAACCATGGACACACACAAATGAGTGCATATAAACTGGTGAAATGAAAATAAGTTGATTTCCGACAGGTGCAAAAGCAATTCAATAGGGTAAGACCAGCCTTTGGGGACAGTTGGACATCCATAGGCAAAAATTAACTCAAAGTTGATCATGGACTTAAAAGTAAAATGTAAAATTATAAAATTTGGGATAAAAACATACAAGAAAACCTTCAGGAACTAGAAGTAGGAGAAGAGTTCTTAGACTTGAGTCTGAAAGCATGATCCCTAAGAAGAAAAACTAATAAATGGATCCTCATCAAAATTAAAAACTTTTACTTTGCAAAAGAACCTGTGAAGAAGATGAAAGCACTACAGACTATGAGAAAATATTTCCAAACCTTGCATCCAAAAAACAGCTAGTCCCTAGAATACATAAATATCTCTCAGAACTGAACAGTTAAAATAAAAACAGCTTGAAGACCAACCTCTCCAGCACATCGGTTCCATCTTCCTACCCCATGTTAGTGACAGACCCTTCCAATATCAAAAATTTAGAAATGCCATAGCCCAAACAACCCCAATGAGAGGTATGGAGAGATCAAACGTGATGGTGAAATTATACATAGAATATAGGACTTAACAAATGAATATGAATGCTGAATCATTAAATTGATATCTCTTTTAGTCTCCAGTATTTTAGAGCAGCTAGAAGTAAAAACCTAAAATTGTGGAATTATAACCCATGTCAAACTCCGAAATATGTTCTACAACTAATTGTGGTGCTGTGCTTTGAAATTTAGTGCTTTTTTGTATATATGCTATTTTTCACAAAAAAAAAGAAGGAAAGAAAGCCAATTGTGATGATAAAAAAATACTTAAGCCCTCTAGCCTCCTATATTCTGGAGCAACTGAAGGAAAAATCTGAGAGGATCATATGGTAGCCCATGACAAATTCTGGGATCTGTCCTGTTACTATTTGTTGAAGAGTGCTTTGAAAACTTGCTTTTTTTATTTCTTTGCTTTGTATATATGTTATATTATGCAATAAAAAAGTTAAAACAATATTATGAAACAAAAAGCAAATGAAAAACAACTAGAAGATGGCCAAAAGAGACATTTCACTGGAAAGCATATATAGATGGCAAATAAGCACATTAAAATATGTTCATTGAATTTGCCAATAGGGAAATGCAGAAGAAAACAGAAAATATCACTATACAGTTTTCAGAATGGCTAAAATAAAAAAAATAGTGATAATATCAAATGCCGATGAAGATGTAGAAAAACTGAATTACTCATATATTGCTATTGGAAATATAACATGTTATAGCCATTTTGGAAAAAAGATTATGACAGTTTCTTTAAAAGCTGAACGTGTCTTTACCACACTAACCAGCATCTACATTAATGAGCATTTACTCCAGAGAAATAACTTATGTTTTCATAAAATCTGTACATGAATATTCATAGGAGCATTATTAATAATAGCCTCCAACTTGAAAGAGCCAAAACGCTCTTCACTGGGTGAGTGGTTAAACAAATTGTGGTACATCCCTACCATGGCATACTACTCAGCAACAAAAAGAACAAACTAACAATATATCCAATGACTTGGAAGAATCTCAAGAAACTTATGTTGAGTGGAAAGCAACCCAATTCCAAAATGTTACATACTACGTGATTCCATTTATATAATAGTCTTGAAAATACAAAATCATAGAGATGAACAGATTAGTGGTTGCCAAGAGTTTGGGAGCAGGGAGAGACAGTGGTGGCCATTTGGGAGCAGGGAGAGACAGTGGTGGCCATTTGGGAGCAGGGAGAGACAGTGGTGGCCATTTGGGAGCAGGGAGAGACAGTGGTGACCATTTGGGAGCAGGGAGAGACAGTGGTGGCCAAGGCTGTGAAAGAGTTGCATGAAGAACACATGATGGAACTGTTCAGTATCTTGACTGTGGTGGAGGTCCCAAAAATCTGCACTGGGATAAAACTGCACAGAACTAAATAGACCACACACACACACTCTCTCTCTCTCTCTCTCTCTCTCTCTCTCTCTCTCTCTCACACACACACACACACACACACAAATGAATGCATGTAAACTGGTGAAAAGAAAATAAGATAGTGGATCACACTAATTTTGATTTCCTGGTTGTGCTATTGTACTGTAGTTATGCAAGATGTTAACAATGGGGAAAACTTGTGTCCTCCAAGACCCTGGGGAGAATCCAGAGGTAATTGATAAAGACCTCAGAGCTCTTGGAAAACCTATGACAAAACTAAAGCATGTGTGGCTAACTGTGTCAGGGAGGTCCACGACCTAAGATTTAGCATGACTTGACATTCTCTTGAAAGAGTATTCTAACATATTTGACTTACTGATTACTTGGTTCACAAATATTGAGGAGGCATAAAAATCATGCCAAGCTAAAATATGTATTATATGTTTTAACACCTGACCAAAATCATAAGACATTTATTCTACTATTATCACTGACTAAAGAGAAAAACAGGATGTGGAAACAGAGTTTGGAAGGGTTAACTGGCTTTTCATGCAGCTGGTCAGGGCAGATTTAGAACCTTCTCTACCTGACACAAAATTCATACTCTTCTTCACTATCATAGCCAAGCAAGTAGGCAATCCCCGGAAGTGACTGATGGAGGATAATTGAACCTAGTGACAGCACTCTGCCATAAAAAATTATCACACTCTCTCATATGGGTAAAATCCTCAGAATAATCATAATTCTCTAAGATGAGCAAGGAAGACATGTTCTGCTCTTTATGGATAAGAAAACTGAGTTGCTTTTAGACTAGGGGCTCCTTCCTCCAGTAGTTATCAATCCTTTGTTGGCACTATGATCATTTGGAAAGCTTGCTAAAACACAGATTCCTGGGCACCATGCCTAGAGATTCTAATTTAACTGGTCTGGGACGTGAACTGTGTATGGAGTTTTTTCAAGGTCCCAGGTGATGGTGATGCTGCAAGTTCATGAGAGGCATTGCCTTATAGCACTGGGTTTTCTTCTTATCCAACTTATTATATTGCAGCATGTGGTATTGTCATGGAACTTATAGGTTGAATAATTTGAATTCAACTACTTGGAGTTACTACAAACATCTTTGACATGTGGTCATTTATAATTTTAACATTACAAAAATTAAAAATATACTTATTGGGAAGGAATTTGTAGAAGACTCGCTGACTGTCCAGGACCTGCATCTAAATGAAACATTGAATCTGTGCTCTCATTCATTCTTTTAAGTAGCTAATCTAATGAAATGAATTTTTAATTTTTTTATATTTATGAAGAGAAAATAATCTAATATTAAAAACTGCATCATCTTTTAATTTATATGGCCTGATCCTCATTGGAAACATATGACTCTCCATGAAAGCATGGGTCAGAAGAAAACTAGGAATCCAAACAATATTTGCAAATCTAAGGTTTTCAGTAGTTTCAGGACATATGACTAGAGCAGGCTTTCACAATCTGCTCTGGGAACTTTTGACATTTTGGGATGGATACTCCTTTGTTGTGGGGGTGGCTCTGTTATTGTAGGGTATTTAGCATCATTTCTGGCCTTTCGAGTAGATGCTGGTAGCAGTCTCTTAGTTGTGACAACCAAGAATGTCTCCAGACATTGCCAAATGTTCCCTGGGGAGAAAAATCAGCCCTGGTTGAGAACCACTGCTTTAGAGAATGTTAAAATGCAGCTTCAGCCCATTTTTTTCCTCCTTGCCCTTTCTATCCTGAACACTTCAGTCCACAAGACATAAGCGAAGCTGCGTAACATAGGAGGTAATCTGCATGGTAGAGGTACAATGGGGTGGGGAAGGAGCTGTATTTGCCCAAAGCAGATGTGTCAGCATGGGAAAGAGGGGAATCCACAAAAGGTTGGGGAAATGGGTCCAGTGTATCAGAGCCTAGAAGGGTTGAAGAGAGACTTTATATATGGGAGATTGTCTGGCACAAAGTACCAGAGGTTGAGTGGGATGAGGTAGGTATTGGCATGGGAGAATGGCTTAGCCCAAGATGTCAGATAAGAAGTGAGGTGAGGAAGCAACAGTAATAGGAAATTGGCTGCATCTGTGGGGACTGATCCCATAAAAAATGTATATATAAAAAAAATGGAAGCCATACTTTTCACTGAGAGAAAAGAGTATATATATATATATATCATGTATTTTTTGTTTGGGCAGGCACCTGGAAGAGTTACAATATTAAAAGGGGGAAAACTAGGTGTCAAATTGGAATTGAAGATTTTGATGTAACTCATGATTTTCAATATAGAGAGATAAATATAGAAACAAATAAAGATGTGTATGACATACACATACGGTCAAATGATATTAACAGAGTTATTGTAAAGAATTGGCTTATGTAATCTTGAGGTCTGGTTAGGCAAGTCCAAATTCTATAGGGCAGGCCATCAGGGAGGGCAGGGTAGAGCTCTCCCAATTACAGGTTGTAGCAGCTGTCCATAGACAGAATTTTTTCGTCAGGGAAGCCTCAGCTATGCCTTCAAGTTCATGTAATTGATTGAATCAGGCACACAGATTTTATAGGCTAATTGTCTTAAGGTATTTAAAGTCAACTGATTATGGACTTTAATCACATAACAAAATATCTTCACAGCAACACCTAGACTAGTGTTTGATTGAATAACTGAAGACTGTCACCTAGTGAAGTTGAGAGCTCAAAATGACCATCACACATACATGTGTGTATTCTGCAGATGCTCTATTCCCAGAGAGGGCCTGGGAGTAGTGAAACGTCAACAGCAATGAGCAAACCTAAAACACAGATCTTCATTTTCAAATTCCTTCTTCAACCAAATTATGATTTCTTGGAGAGATGGCTGATTTCAGAGTTGGGGCATCTTGTACCACCAATTTAGTGTTCAAGGAATGACAGAGACATGTCGAAAGGACACAGCAACCAGAACAAAGCGGCTTCCACTAGTCAAACCTTTGACAATTTGAACATCATAGTAAATAATGATAGTAAATATTAGAACCCATTTGTTTTGGTTTCCTGGCTGCTGAAACAAATACCATGCAATGAGTTGACTTAAAGAAAAGGAATTTATTGGCTCATGGTTTTGAGGCTAGGAGAGTCCAAATGAAGGGATCCTTAAAAAGCAATGCTTTCTCCCAGAAGACTATGGCAGAAAGGCTGGCTGATGGTAATCCTTAGTCCTTGCATTTTCTGTTACAGAGCAATGCACATGGCAGCCTTTCCTGGCTTTTTCGCTCCATTGGTTTCCAGCTTTTGGCTGTTCCCTATGGCTTGCTCTCTCTCTCTCTCTCTCTCTCTCTCTCTCTCTCTCTCTCTCTCTCTCTCTCTCTCTCTCTCTCTCTCTCTTGCCTTCTGAATAAGGTCTTCAGTGATAATAGGATTTAAGATCATTCCTGATTCATTTGGGCCACACCTTCATGGACGTAATCTCATCAAAATGTTCTATTAACAAGGATTCATATCCATGGAAATGGACTGAGTTTAAGAACATGTTTTTTTTACTGGGATACATAGCTCCAAGCCACCATACTGTTGGAAAAGTTAAGAATGTATAAATCCATATTAATTAAATAAATGACAGATAGTTATGGATATATAGATGATAGGTAGGTAAGTGGGTAGATAGATAGGTATAGAATGAATATGATAGAAAGTTTGGTGAGGGAAGAATATTTACATATTCTCAAAGTACTTCTTCCTGAAATATTTATTAATTATTAAGAGAAAAAGAGTAACTTCTCTATCACATACAGAAGGTTATAGACACCACCTTAATAAAGTGATCAAAGTTAACATCACCAGGAATGTGACATACAGTAATCATTTTCCTTTTAGTGGTGTGCAATGAGAGGAATACAGCAACACTTTAAAATATGCAAACATGGAATCAAATCATGGGGAAACATCAAACAATTTAAAAGACACTCCACCAGCAATGTATAAGTGCCCCAGGTTTTCCACATCCTCTCCAACATTTATAGTTTCCTGTTTGTTTAATAGCAGCCATTCTTATAGGTGTGAGATGGTATCTCATTGTAGTCTTGATCTGCAGTTCCCTTATGGCCAATGAAAATGAGCATCTCTTCATGTGCTTTTGAGCCATCTGTATTTGCTCCTCGGAAAAATGCTTATTCATATCTTTAGCCCATTTTATAATTGGGCTGTTTGCTCTTTTGTTGTTGAGTTGTATGATTTCTTTATGTATACGGGATATCAAACCTTTGCCTGATATGCGATTTCCAAATATTTTCCCATTGAGTGGGCTGCCTCTTTACCTATTTGACAAAGTTTTTTGAGGTGCAGAAGCATTTGATTTTGAGGAGTTCCTATTCATCTAGTTGTTCTTTTGCTGCTTGTGCTTTTGGTATAAAGTTTTGGAAGCTACCTTCTATTACTAGGTCTTGAAGATATTTCCCTACATTTTCTTCTAGAAGCTTTATGATGCTAGTACTGATATTTAGGTGCTTGATCCACGTTGAGTTAATTTTTGTGTAGGGTGTAAGATAGGGGTCCTTTTACATTTTCTTGGCTATTGATATCCAGTTCTTGCATGCCCATTTATTGAAAAGACTATTTTGTCCCAGTTCAGAGGATTTGGGGGCCTTCTCAAAAATCAGTTGACCCTAGATTTGGTGGCCTATTTCTGCACTCTTGATTCAATTTCATTGGTCAATGCTTCTACCTTTATGCCAGCACCAAGCTGCTTTGACCACTGTGGCTTTATAATAAGTTTTAAAGTCAGGGAGTGTTAATCCTCTTCTTTGTTCTTGTTTTTTAGGATGCTTTTAGCTATTTGGGGTCTCTTTTCCTTCCAGATGAATTTGGTATTTAGCTTTTCCAAATCTTCGAAGTAGGTTGTTGGAATTTTGACTGGTACTGTGTTGAATCTGTAGATCAATTTGGGTAGAATTGACATCTTAAATATATTTAGCCTTCCTTTCTATGAGCAGGGAATGCCATTCCACCTATTTAGATCTCCTTTGATTTTTTTTAGCAATGTGTACAAGTCCTTTATATCCCTAGTTAAGTTCATTCCGAAGTACTTGATTCTTTTCATTGCTATTTTGAATGGAATGTTTTCCTTAACTGACTCTGCTGTTAGGTCATTCCCTGTATATAGAAATGCTACTGATTTTTGCACATTAATTTTATATCCCACCACCTTGCTGAAATTGTTTACTAGCTCAATAACTTTGCCGTAGATTTCTCAGGATCTTCCAAGTATAGTATCACGTCATCTGCAAATAATGAAAGTTTTACTTCTTCCTTTCCAATTTGGATGCCTTTTGTTTCTTTGTCCTGCCTGATTGCTCTAGCTAGAACTTCTAGCACAATGTTGAGTAATAGTGGTGACATTAGGTATCCTCATCTCATTCCTGTTCTTAGGGGGAAAGCTTTCAGTCTCTCTCCATTGAGTACAATGCTGGCTATCAGTTTTTCATATATTCCCTTTATCATATTGAGGTAGCTACCTTTGATTCTTACCTTTTGGAGTGTTTTTATTGGAAAAGGATATTGAATCCTGTCGAATCATTTTTCAGCATCAATCGAGAAGATCATGTGAATTTTCTCTTTCGATTTGTTAATGTGCTGTAGACATTAATTGGTTTCCTTGTGTTGAACCATCCTTGCATTCCTGGTATAAACCCCACTTGGTCATAGTGTATAATTCTTTTAATGTGTTGTTGGATTCAATTTGCTATTATTTTGTTGAGAATGTTTGCATCTATGTTCATTAGGGAGTTTGGCAATTGGCCTGTAGTTTTCCTTTCTAATAACATCTTTACCTAGTTTTGGTATTAAAATGATATTAGCTTCATAAAATTAGTTAGGTAGAGTTCCTTTTTCCTCAGTTTTTTTGGAAAAATGTGAGCAGGATTGGCGTTAGTTCTTTTTGAATGTCTGATAAAATTCCCCTGTAAAGCCATCTAGGCTGGGCTTTTTTTTGTAGGGAGATTTGTGATGACTGTTTGAATCTCTTTACTTGTGATTGGCTTTTTGAGATCTTCTATTTCTTCCTGAGTCAGTGTAGATTGTTTGTGTGTTTCCAGGAATTTGTCCATTTCACCTAAGTTGTTTAGTTTGTGGGCAAATAGTGGTTCATAGTATTCTCTTATGATTTCTTTTATTTCTTCAGGGTCTGTGGCAACAAACCCCTTCTCATTTCTGATTTTGTTTATTTGCATCCTCCCTCTTTTTTCTTTGACAGTCTTGTTAGTGGCCCATCAATTTTATTGATTTTCTCAAAGAAATAACTTTTGCTTTTATTGATTCTTTCTGTTATTCTTTTGTTCTCCCATTCATTTAATTCTACTTTAATCTTAGTTGTTTCTCTTCTGTTTTCTTGGGGGTTAGTTTGCTGTTCTTTCTGAAGTTCCTCCAGGTGAGCAGCTAAGTCCTCGTTTTTGCTCCTTCTTGTTTTTTAATATAAGCATTTAGGGCAGTAAATTTCCCTCTCAGCACAGCCTTTACTGCATCCCATAAGTTCTGATAAGTTGTATTCTCATTTTCAATCATCTCCAGATAGCTATTGAATCCTCTATCAATTTCTCCTTTGATCTAATGCTTATTTAAGATTGTGTTATTTAATATCCATGTATTTGTGAATTTCCCATTCTTTGGTGGTAATTGAGATTCAGCTTCATTTCATTGTAATCATAGAAAGTGTTTCGAATACTTTCAATATTTTTAAATTTATAAAGACCTGTTTTGTGCCCCAGCGTATGATCTAACCTGGAGAATGTTCCAGGAGCACTAGAGAAGAATTCATATCTTTGTGTTTTGGGGTGCAGTGACCCATATATGTGTGTTAGGTCTAATTCATTTATTAAGTTGTTTAACTTTTCTGTTTCCTTGTCGATCTTCTGTCTGGTTGTTCTATTTATAGAGGAGAGTGGTGTATTGAAGTGTCCTACTATTATTGTTGAAACATCTATCGCTCCCTTCATTTTTGCCAGTGTCTGTCTCACGTACTTGGAGCTCCTTGATTGGGAGCATATATGTTTATGATTGTCATATCTTCTTGGTAAATTGTCCCTTTTTAAATATGTAGTGTCCTTTTTTGTCTCTTATGATGTCTTTACATTTAAAGTCTATTTTGTTTGTTATTTGTATAGCTATTCCTGCTTTCTTTTGATTGCAACTTGTGTGGAAGATCTTTCCCATCATTTCACTTTCAATCTATTTCTATCCTTGTAAGTGACATATAGCTGGATTATGTTTCTTTATCCATTCTGCCAATC
This sequence comes from Myrmecophaga tridactyla, assembly GCA_004026745.1. Taxonomy (NCBI): domain Eukaryota; kingdom Metazoa; phylum Chordata; class Mammalia; order Pilosa; family Myrmecophagidae; genus Myrmecophaga; species Myrmecophaga tridactyla. Next base: position 26,825 of record PVIY010010861.1, on the reverse strand, counting down.
TGTATCTTTTAATTGGTATGTTTAGTCCGTTAACATCAAAGTTATTGCTGAAAAAGTGTTTCTTGAATACAGCATCTTATCTTTCTGATTTTATTTGTCAGAGCTATATATTTTTTCCCTTTTTCTCTTTGTATTCTTTAAGTTACCTTTACTGGTACTTTTCAATCTGTGCCCTCCTCCAGACCTCCCTCTCCTGTCTTTTTTTTCAACTGGTAGAACTCCCTGTAGTATTTCTTGTAGGTATGGTCTCTTTTTGACAAATTCTTTCAAGATTTGTTTTTCTGTGAAAAGTTTAATCTCTCCTGCAGTTTTGAAGGATGATTTGGCTGGGTACAGAATTCTTGGCTGGAAGTCTTTCCCTTTCAGGATCTTAAATATACCACCGCCTTCTCACCTCCGTGGTGCCAGTTGAGTAGTCTGAACTCAGTCTTATGTGATTTCCCTTGTATGTAGTAGATTAATTTTCTCTTGCAGCTTTCAGAATTTTCTGCTTCTCTTCAACATTGAACAGGCATATTATTATGTGTCTTGGGGAAGGCCTATTTGGATTTATTCTGTATGGAGTTCATTGGGCTTCTTTGACTTGTATATTTATGTCCTTTATAAGGGTTGGGAATTTTTCCCCCATTATATCCTCAACTACTTTTCCTAGCCTTTTACTCCTCTCTTCTCCTTCTGTGACACCAATGATTCCTATATTTGTGTACTTTGTTTTGTCTATCATTTCCCTGAGATCCAATTCAAATTGTTCCATCTTTTCTGTTATATGCTGTTTTGAGTGTTTGAAATCAGTTATCTTGTCCTCTATATTGCTAATTCTTTCTTCTCTCTCTTCAAATCTGCTATCATCTGCCTCTAGTATGTTTTTATTTTGTTAACAGAGTCTTTAATCTCTGTGATATCTGCTATTTTTCTATTTATTCTTTCAAATTCCTCTTTAGCTCTTCTACTGTCTTCTTGATCTCCTTTATGTCATTTGCCATCTCACTTATTTTATTAAATAGAATTATATGAACACCTTTGATTAGTTGATTCAATGTCTGTGTCTCCTCTGGTGTTTTATTTTGGTCATTACTCTGGGTTATATCTGTCTGCATTGTGATATGCTTAGTGATCTGTTGTTTTCATCGCATGTAAATATCTTGATTGATTTACTTTGGGAGTTGATTTCCTTCAGTAGTCTAAAGCTTTGTGTTTCCAGGATGAGTGTGTAGCAGGATGCAGGATATGGAGCAGAGCACAACAGTGCACTGATGCATTGAATGCAGGTATAGGCACAGGTTGTGGATGTTATGCTGGTGCTTGTGAATGTGGGTGCCCAGTGACCAGGGAGGATTTTGCTGTACAGTACACACATCTGGGGGGGGAGGTATAACCGTGGTGTGCACTGTTTTAGGTCAGTGCTTTCTCAGAGCTGGGAAGCATGACTATGGGCCATGCACATATTAGAGTCTAGGACTGAAATAAACAGATGTTCCCAGAGCTGAGTGGTGAGAGCTGATGGGCGTGACTGGGGGCCAAGCCCAAGCGCCAGTCTTGGAATGCCATTAACTGATGCACAGAGCTGGGGGGAGGGGGGGCTGAGTGAGGCTGTGCAACACTATGGACGGGTGTAGCCTGGGTATGGAGGTTAGCGCCCTCAGGCTTTATGTGCTGGCGACAGCCTGTGGAGAGCAAAGAGGAGAGGCAGTGATCTGGAGGGGTGCAAGAGAGGTGGGCTGGGCTGCACCTGGGGTGGGGTATGGGGCAGGAAGGCACATTGGGGGTTGGTGAGGCGGGGGGGCTTGGAGCACAGGGTGTGGGGGCAGGTGATGAGGTGCAGGTGCATGAGGTGTGGGGTGAGTCATGGGTCACAGGGCTGCGCTGATGAGGGTAGCGTGTCAAAGGAACAAGGCCTGGCGTATTTCCCAGTCCCAGTCTCCCCAGCCATGCACTCCAGTGGGCTCCACAATTCAGCACTAGGCTCTAGCCTTCTGCTTCTTAGCTCCTCAGCCATGGCAACCAGGGCAGCCCTGTGTGGTGCAGAAGGCTCTCCCAGGTCAGCTGCCTTCCCAGATTGCCCTCCAGCCCCTTCTCTAAGTTTTCTTTTGGAGCAGGGCTAAACTCAATCTACCCTATTCTGCCATCTTCCTGAACTTTAAGTGTGATTCTGAAACAGATTCTTTTACTGTAAAAACATAATTGGGGTAACTAAAGAAATGTGAATTTGATCTGAAGAGTAGATGGCAGTAATGTTACTTTTTTGCTTTTGATCATTGGATCGTGGGTTGTATTATGTAGGAAAGTGATTTAGTTTGTAGCAAGACCAAAGTATTTGGTGACTATGGGACATCATGTTGGCAACTTACCTTCAAATGATTCAGAAAAAACCTTTCTTTGTGCACGTAATGAACTTTTCTGTAAGTTTGGATTTGTTTAAAAATACTGCATTATTTCAAATATTATACAGAATGATAAAGTAGAGATTTTATACAGATGCCAAGAATAAGTAGTTCAATTTTGTGTTTTCAGAAGTGATGATTGCATGGGAGAGGCCAACTCACATTAACAAAATTCAGAGAAGGAAGAAGTTGTCACAACACAAAATTGTTTTATTACAGCAAAAGATACATAAATTTTCAAGGAGATCAACCATTCGGTTAGTGGAATATTCTCTTCTTCTAAGTAAAATATGTAATGAAAAGTCAAAGTAAACACGGAGCAAGAATCAAAAGGATGGTTTAATGCCATCAAGCTATCAGAAATATATATATATATTTTTCCATTATGAGAATGTATTTTTTTAAGTACATATAGTATTTGATAGAATGGAGCTTTGAAGTAAAAGACTGGATTCAAATTCTGGCTCCAAACTTTACATGATCTTAAGCAAATTAATTAACCTCTTTAAGTTTCAGTTTCCCCACTCAAAAAGTGGGAAAGACTTTGCAAGACTAATTTAAGAATTCAGTAATCTAATGCGTGTATAACACCTAGCATATAGTATATACAAAATAAATATGAATGAACGATTATTATTATTTTTCCAGCTAAGTAGACAGAATATTTGCATTAAAAGAGGCCCTTTCTCTTCTAGAGTCTTGGAAAATACTGCTAAATTCTTACCCATTTGTCTTACAGCCTCTCTGATAACTTTCCACTTTGGGGTAATACAGTTGTTCTTTAGATTGGATGCAGCACCACTGACAGGCTAGAGGTTTAGAAAATGTAACTCAGCCATTGTTTCATAAGATACCTAGTCATATTCCTGAAACATTTCATATCAGGGGCTTAATGGATATTTGATGAATGAAAAAAAATGAGTAACGGATAACCATGATTAGAATCTGGCTGTCTTCAAAAGTACTCAGTACCGATTTACAGATTATCAATCAGGATAGATTATTTTTATAGTTGTCTAACCTTAATCATTATATGGAGATATTACTTTTTTCTAATTTCATTCACAAATTATAATCTTAGCTTATATTTTTAGAGATAACTTGAAGGTATAAGATACTTTTTGGAAATACAGTGGTAAAACTTAGCCAAAAAAATTCTATTCTGTGCAACTCATTCTCTGGTGATTCCAATGCATTAGCAGTACTACAGTGCAGGCCCATTGCATCATGTTTGTCCACAAACTTAATGTCATTTCCAATCATACCCATTTTTTTTCTCTAGGTTGCTTATCTCATATCTACTGTACTGTAAATTCCATTTGAGGTGGAGCATCATGCTTAATTGAAGTTTATAGATCCAACTGTAACTAACATTTATCCATAATAACAAAGGAACAATAGAGCATTATGATTAGAAAATAGCTCATAGACAAATTTCTAGATATTTGTGAAGAGTAAAACTATTCCACTTTTAAAGGCTTTGAAATACAACTAACAACCATAGCAAATATTATTTTAAGCAACAGAATTTTTTTCTGTTAATAAAAATGACCCTTTTTTTCCTTTCAAGAAATTGGTGTGTCAGATCCCCAAACTTCTCTTTCTGTGCCTCTATCCTATTTTACTTTCTGAGCTACAAAAAAAGAGGGCAGGAGAAGTAATGTCAGAGAGCCTGATGTTGACGATGAGTTTTTCTGAATGATTCGACACAGCTAATTTGTACATCGTTGTTCTTAGGGCTACCCAGTCTTTTAAAGCTTGCCCTGAAATCATCTCATCAGCAAGACGAACAGTTTAACTAGCATTAAAGTTCTACACCCGTATATCAGTCTCACATCAAACCACTTTTCATTTCCTCAGAAATCCTGGTGAGGTCTCTAGACTTGAAAGTCATCCATCCCTTTCTTTCTGAAGGGCTAAAGCTCTGCGAGTCTCTTACCAAATAGGTTTTGAGAGGCATAAAAATTCCCAGTTTTCCCCTCATCCCAATAGGAACATCTGGGAATAAGCACTGTGTGTCTGACAAGAGTGATGATATCAAAGGAGGATTGTTCTTTGGACCCAGTTTTAGTCACTTTGCATCATGAAAACAGCTGTAGTTTATCACCTCATCTACACTCACAGAGGAAGCTTTATAGCCTACTGAATATTACTATAGGCAACCTCAAAGCTCTGTGCCTTGTGGTTGATATTGACTAGGGGCTGAAAAGTGACATCTGCCAGGATATATTTATTTATTTAGTAGGTTTTCTAGAACCCATCACCATAATCCCTTCCACAAAAGTGAAAAACGCCAATAAAATAAATCACTCGCAGGTTGTGACACTAAATTGAACAACTGATCTTACTCTCAAAATAATAGCTGCTCCTACTTCCAAAATAGCAGCTGCTTTATTATTGGAAAGGGTTTAAAATAAAAGAGCAAAGCATAACTCCCACTTCCCCTAATCTTACTTCCTCCGACAATACACCCAAACCATTCAGTGTCTTCAAGTTTCAAATCACACACCAAATATGGGCCAATTGTGCTGCAATCTAGCCCACCCGCCACTTGCCAGGGGCGCAAAAGGAATAGGTTTTTAAAAATTAATTATATAAATAAATAAAGAAGATGCCACAAGCTGAATGTCAGCTAAATGATTAAGTTTTCTTCAATTTTTAGATATTTTTCTCCCCTTTTTGCAATCCATTTTAATAATTTCCAGCTATGAATATTGCATGCCTTTCTCTGGTTAATTATTTATGGTGATGAAACATGGCACTTACTGTGCCCTTCTAGGATTCCAAGTTGAACATAGTTTCCTAGCGATTATACAGAGAAGAATTAGAGCTCATAGAAGGTTTTTGCTTTTTGAAATATACTATTTATTTTTAGTTCAACATTTCCCAGTCCATTTTTTCCTCTAGAAAATAATCCAATCTGTCACAGCCCTTCCTGTTCTCTGAATCTGTCACTCCATATATGCAATCTCTGACAATAGAGACTACCAGACAAATTTCAAAAGTCAAGCCTATACCACCGCTGTTTACCAACTATGAGGAATGACTCAGGGTCATAAAGACTCAAGTCTTAAGAATCTTTTTGTTTTTAGTATCAAGCTCTTTTCAATCAGAATAACTGGTTACTGGAAGTACTAAAGTCCAACCTGAAGTAGTAGTCACAAAATTCTGGACAGCTTTAGAGAAAGGAATCCTGGTTCTTTACTTATTGGGAGGGGAAATTTAGGTTGAACAAATCTGAGCGATAACTGGGTTCATGACTTCTTTTCTTAACTTATCTATTAATAAAGAGCTAGAATGAATTCTGGAGAGTTTAAGGTCTAATGTTCTGATCAAATGCAAAGTACAATGAACTGAGTACAGAAAAAAGTTAAAAAAAAAAAAGGGAAATAAACTCGAAACACAGGTTTTCCACACATTGCAAACTGAATTTCCAGATAGAAAAATTGACAATGACAAATGTTTTTGGAAGGCTTTCTTTAAGAAAAAAAAATAAAATTAGATATAAAGTGAATATCACTTGGAATGAGAAAAATATCTCCACAAAATATAGATATTTAAAAACTGAAATAAACATTACAATACCACAACACCCCCCACACACACGCAAAATGGCATGTTTTATTAACTAATGACATTAGAAGTATACTTCTATAGTTTTTATTTCCCACATTTTGTGGCTACATACTCTTTGATCATCTCTTCATATGACAAAGATTTTTAGATAGATAATTTAGTTTTTTCTCTAACTTTGGTGTCTTAGTTTGCCAGGATTGCTATAATAAATATCACACATCAGTAGACTTAAAAAACCAGAATTTTTTGGCTGACAGCTTTGGAGAGTGGCAGCCCAAAATCAAAGCCATACTTTTTCTGAAGTCTGTTGCATTCTGGTGAGGGGAAGCCTCCTCACCTGGTGATCTCTCTCTCTCTCTCTGTCTCTCTCTCTGGCTTCTCCTATTTCTGGCTTTTATAGACTGACCATGTCCAAATTTCCTTTGCTTAAAAGAACTTCAGTCAATAGATTAAGGCTAACCCGGATTCAATTTCATGAATGAGTCCACACCTTAACTAACAGTAACATCTTCAAAGGTCCTATCTACAGACAGGTTCTCATCCACCAGGCTGGAGGATAGGACTTGAACATACCATTATAGGGGACACAATTTAATTCCCAAAAATGGGTAAAGATCATTTTTTAAAATTTTGATAATTTAGAAATATTTCTTTCAGCTTCAAACTGGTTTTATTAATGTCAATGTAACTATTTATGATTGTTGCCAAATTTAGGATGATTCGTGATAAATGTATTGTGTATATGAGGGTGGGATGTGGAAGAATTTTCCACAAGCAGGTTTCTGCTTCTCTCATTCTAAACCTGATTTTCCTCTACTCCTCAAATACTTCTGCTGCAAGGTCACATGGTACGTGTACATCAGCAAATCAGAGGATAAGACTATTACTAGAATACATCCTGACAAGCATGCCGCTAGCAGCTTAATCGCACACAAAATGGACTGAGTACCACCTAAATGACCCACTGAAGCCAATATAAATGCATCATCAACTCAACTTTTATTTAGCAAGACTTCATAAATGTCCATGGCTACCCCCAATGACACTCTATGCAAGTGAGAGCCTTGAAGCTTGAGTTCATTAACTTCGTTGTAAATGGTAAATCTCTGAACCTTGCTCTCAAAGGGAAGGAAAAATGGATATTAACAACAAAATATACACACTTGGCTATAAGCATAACCTTCTGCAGTACAAATATGGGAGGAGATGTTATCACATTCAGTATTTGAAATTCAACCAATGTACTGTTAATAATGAGAGAAAAAAATATTTTTAAACATACTGTGTTAGACAATGATTAAGAAATTGATGGCACAGTCACTATTTCAGTATTTTCAGGTGACATTCAAAATTTCTTTTATCCATCTTGGAGGTTGATGGAATTATTTCAATGACATAATTAGATTGATAAATCTAAGAAACAACTTGAGAAAAAAATTTCTAAGTTTGCAGGCAATGAAATAATGTTTCACCATGTTCCATCTTCTTATCACAGAAAGGATATTTCTGGGAAAGCCTTTTCCTAAAGGGATCCCTCCTAGTTTTTAAAACTGGTTCCTTTGTACTCTAGATGGAGCACTTAGTCTTCCTCTTTCACTTTCTGTTTCATCAAGACTGAATAAGTCACTGAGGATTTGTAAAAAGATTTTTTTCAGAAGTGTTTTTTTTTGTGTGTGACGGTTTTCAAAAATAAGGAAGGAGTTTCAACTCTTCCATACAAAATGGCTCCTTCTATCCAAGCAGCCAGGTTTATGTGTTTTAATGATTACATTCCAAAAGCAGATTCGGCCATGAAATATATAAGGAATAATAGCCTTGTATAGTATCTCATAGTGTAAGGAACGAGCATGTTGCTTAGTTCCACATTATTTTAAGTGGTCCAAAAACATTCCTTAGCAAGGGTTAAAAAACAAAGAAAAAACATGATTGAACTTGGCAAGTCTCATCGTGATGAATTAGTGCAGTCGGCATAAGCTTGTGCTTGTGCCCATGTCTGTACCAAATTTAATGATACGAATGTTCTGAGAGCAGTGATTTTCAGAGGTTTTATCTCATTTTTCTTTCTTTCACTCTTTCATTCTCTCCTCAATTCTTTCTTTGTTGTTAGATATGTTATTGACTTGCTGATACATTAAGTATCCTGCAAATTTTCAATGATGAGTTGCTTCTAGGGACGCTGAACAGAAGAAAATGCAGAGCACAAGTATATCACAATATGCATTAACAAGAAAACTAAAATTGTAAAAACATACAGCTTTTTAAAATCCAACTATAAAACTTCTATATAACTAATGACCCATTTTACTAGATGAAAATAAAAAGATCTAAAAAAAATTTCCTATGGCCACACTATAAAGTAACCTAGGATTTATTAGCACTTAAAATAATTATTAATGCTTAAACTGAATTTTACAGCCTTTTATGCATTTTGTGCAGGAAGAATGATTTACTTCTTAAATATAAAAATGGGATTAGAAACTTTCCCTAGTGCATTTCTTTTGTGATCCAGGGGACAGGCCAGTTCCACAAGCAATAAATTACAGTAGTAAGTACTGGAATGTATTCCACTCAGCTATATAAAATATACCAATACCCTTTTCTAAACAGGACTGAAATACAGCAAAGTAGCCATAATCAGTGTGTTCTGCTCACAAAAGAAAACTAGCCATGAGACTGAAAAAGAAGTTCTGACTTCTAGCTTTGAAAGAAAGCCAGGTTTGCCCTAAGTGTTTTCTATAAAGCTATGAATGCGTTTAACAAAGGTAATTTTTGGCTGAGGTCAAATAAACAATTTCTTTTAAATAAATTATTCGATATTAGAAAAATTGAATGTCTCCCTAACCCTCAGGCCTCGAAACCCATCCTCTACCCGCCCCCCATAGGACCCCAAGCTTAATCACATCATAGTATATTCAGTAATATAATTGCATGTTTTCCTGCCCATCTATTCCACCAGAGAATGGGAGACCTTTAATCTTGTTTATCTTTACATCACCATTTCAGGACCTGTGGTTGACACTAGTTAAATGCTTATTGGATGGGTGAATGGATGGTTAAGGATAGATAGATGACTCAAATTAAAATCATCCAAAGGTACTCTAGGTTTGGGAACTAAGTAATATTCATTTTCTTACAGATTCACCTGCTTATAAACAATAATAAATAACTTCCAAAGTGCTTTAAAAGATTGTTTCTAAAACAAACAAGAACACTCTGAAGTTTCTATTGCCAAAAGAGAGAACTTAGAGGAAAGGCAATATGAAATAGGAGTTCTAAGTATTATTACTAATAACAATAATGATCTATAACTGCTGAGAGTACCCTATCTACCAGAATGATATTCAATGGTCTTCATGCATTTATTTCTCAAAATTTTATAATTTAGACCCATTTTATGATGGGGAAACCAAGGTGACAGAAAGGTTCTGTAACCTTCCTGAGGTCCCAAAGTAAGTGGACAAGCTAGGGTTTGGATTCAGAGATTCTGACTGCTAAGGCTGTGTGCATTAATCCCTAGCCTGTATTCTTCTCTTTAGGTAGAGAGGCTAATTTGGAAATATTAACAGTTATTACCAAATATGACCCACAAAGTATTTTCTGGGTGGAAACCTGAATTACTGACAGTCAACAAAGAGAATTATTTTAGGAAAAGAAAAAGCGTCAAATTAACTGAAAAATAAACTGGTTGAAATACCTTGATCTTATTTGATACCATTTTATAGTAACACAGAGAATAGATTCGTCCAAGAAACTTTATAGATTATGGATTATCATCACTGTGCAAAAATAGACGGAATTTTAAACCAGGATGGTAAAGAGGTTCCAGTTTTTGTGCCAAAGAGGTAAATTTTTTTTTTAACATGGGCAGGCACCGGGAATCGAACCCAGGTCCCCCGGCATGGCAGGAAAGCATTCTTGTCTATTGAGCCACCGTGGCCTGCCCTCAAAGCTGTAAATTCTTAAAGGTGAATGCTAATCTGGGGAAAACCGAAGGATCAATTAGTCCTGCCTGTTGTGAACCCACAAGAGCCCTGCATAAAAACAGTGCACACATGCTGTACTTTTCTGAGGAGTATTGCTGGGATATTTTCTAGAGTAATAGTTTTTGACCCAGGCTATATATCAGAATAACCCATGGAGCTTTCACAAAATACACATACCAGGGAAAGACAACCCTTGACTTCTATAAACTTACAGTGTGGGGATGGGGATGGGGTAGGGAAGTAATATGAGCATATCGTAATGCACAACTGAAAACACAAAATATGGGCTAATGTCTTCAGAATCAAGGCTTAAAGACATTTCTAAACAAATTCATGCATGCCTATGCAATTACATTTCTTACTTATTTCATGAAGCTATGTAACACCTAATCTGATGGAAACATTGGGACTGTATGTATGTTATACATAAGGGTTTAATTTTTAAAAAGTATTATATTTAATATATATTCTCAAAGAAAAATAAAAGTAAGATAAGAAAAACAGCAAGACAGGAAATATGGTCATATATGGTTATTGTTACTAAACAGTGACATTCTCAAAATCTTTCCAGATTCCAGTCTGTTAAAGTAGTTGAAGAAGCAAATTATTTGTTTTGGATTTGTACTTCAAGTGGGGAAAAATGAGCATTTTCCTTAATGACACATTATAAATGAAAACTCTTTCTATAAATGCAAAAGTAGTAAAATAATTTCAGTGATGTGAAAGGTGATTTTGAGAATAAGGAAAGAGAAGAAAATACTGAAGAATCTTGAAAGTGACTTTTCTTTTTACTACTACACCAAAATAACAGAGTTCTGAAATATTAACATTTGACAGGTAATCTCAGAGTCCTTTCGCCACCTCCTAAAATGAAGCAAGGTTGTCTATATTTTTGTCTTGCTGCTATGAATAATAAGAAGCCATGGGATTTCTTGTAGCAGTTCTAGAATAATTATGAAATAGCTGATTAAGTTCAAAGTTAGCATGGAAATCTGTTCTTTTAAAAGTCTTTCATAATCTATCACTAGAGAGAGATAATTCTATCTAATTTGAATTAATCCATAGATAATGGCCACACTATTGCCCATCACTATGTGTCTATATAAGAGATATGAATATTGCATGGATTCTCGGATTGCACCAAAAAAAGTAACTCAGTCCAGATTACAGAAAGGATTAATTGTAAACAATATGGGTTATGACAATCACCCTCAGAAAGGGACTAACCAACTTCAAACACATAATTTGACCTAATAATAAGAGCCTAACTGCAGATAATTCTTTGGAGAGTGGATTTTCTAAATTCAGGTCACAGAAGGATCCCTTCATAGATCCAATAAAACATTAAAAAAAAAACCCTATCTGGTATCATTATAAAGTATAATCAGGTCCCAGTATTACCATCACTACTGAAGCCTGTAGTAGAATTAATTGTACTCCATTTTAAGTCAAAAATAGGCTCTTTATCAGGAAACCTAAATTAAAGTTGCCATTTTGAATAGCGAGGCACATTATTAGTAGTTGGGACATAAGTACTCATTCGTTTTACCTTTTGTTCATGTCTGGTTTCTATTCTTTCAGTTTGGAATTCATACCACATACCTCATATACAGTCAGAGCTGCACAGCATAAATGGAATTTTTTGAATATTGGTATGCACTGTTCCAAAGGTGTGCAGAAAGGTGATAATAAAATAGATTTTTACTTTATATAAGAATTACAAATTAAAGTTTTAACCAAAACTTTAAATCTCAAGTTTCTAAATTAGGAAATGCCCAATTAAGATTTTTCAAAGAATCCATCTAGTATACTTATTGGTGATGAAATTTGAGCTTTTCCTTTCTAGATGAGGTTGTTAAAGTTGAATGATAAAGAAAATAAAAATTTTTAACGATGTGGGTAAGAAGTAAGCCCTAAAACCTTCCTCCCAAAATACCTGACATGATGCTTTGCACAAAGTATGTGCTTGGAAAAATATTTTTTTAAATAAAAGAAATAAAATACTTTAACTTTTTAAGGGGTTTTAAATTCAAGGTGAATTTCAGGATTCCATAGGAGGAAGGACACATACTTTTGGGTTGCTGGTCTACCCCCTGGAGAAAGGATATTGCCTCATTTGGTAACTACTTCATCTGATTGTATAAGAATTAAATGAATAATTCTTGTAAAGCACCTAAAAGGGCACATTATAAATTTAATAAATGCCAGCTATGATCACTTTTCATCATTATTTGAATATTATAATAAACCAGTGAATAAACAAGTATTAATCAAGTGCCTAACAATATCCTTAGCAGTATGTTAGACACGGTATCACACATTAGTACAGTAAAAATATTAATCCTATTCCTAACAAAAATTTAGCTGTTTGAAAATATAAGCACAAGAAATAGAAAGTATAACACAGGGCGGTACTAAACTACCTCCTTTAGAAGATCTCTTTCCTATAGCATCCATGACTTTGGTTAATTTTTGTTCTCCTAACATTCCTGCCTCAACTCTTTCCCCCCAACTCCATATATGGTTCTGACCTCAGTCTGGTTTTTTTTGTTTTTAAACAGAAGACTAGGTTCTCTCTCCCTTGGTGATTTTATCAATTTTCATCTCATCACTGTTAGAATGAACCCAGCATTTATGTCTGTCTTTCAATACTGCAATTCAGCTCCTCATGAATGTTGAGCTGCTAGCACCATTTTGAAAGTAGATCTCAATCTGAAGTGCCTGTTTCAGTTGTTGTCATTGTTCTTACTGCTGCTGCTGATAGAATGCTGTCACCTCCCTGTCCAATATCTTTTAATCCCTCCCCTTTATCTGCAGAACAAACCTTACAAAACATAGTCTTTCATTAGAACCCGCTGACGATACAGCTTTAATTTACTTTTTCAATTTCATCTCCCTACATATAGACTAACTAATAAAACCAAGCTATATATAGTTGTCCTTAAAGAACTTACATTTTTTTACCTCTATGACTTGAATTTAGTTATCTTATCTCTGAATTTCCTTTCTCTTCATCTCCACCTGTTGCAATCATATTTAGACAAGATCTAGTTCAAATTCTGCATTCTCTATCCTAACCAGAAGGATCTTCTCCTCTGGGCCCCATAGTTCCCTCCACATAATCTTCCAAAGTATCTTGTTGCTATGGACTTTGTGTCTATAATACGTACTAGATTTCCAGTCCATGCTAATGACTCCATCGCTATTGATTCCCCAAAATAAATGAATTATTGAATGGCTGAGTGTGTCAGTGAATAAATGAAAGTATATCTATAAATATTGCCTGGAAAATTAACTTTATAGTAGCATAGAACATGAGATGGTCTAGATTCACCTTGAAGATCATTGTACCATTACAAATATAAAATCCATAGTAGATGTGCCTCAGCAGACTGGATAATAAATTTAGACTACTAAAAGTTATGCTAATTTTCATCTGTAAAATATGTATTTCATTTAGTACTTTTGTTATACTCTGCAACAATAAGGAAAATGTTAATAAGTGCAATTCAATGATTCTTCTAAACCATATTTCTCAAAATTTAGTCTGTAGTATCATGTGCTAGCATTATGGTAGAAAAGGATGTATTTCTAAAACTCAAATTCTCATACCTTACCCCAGACCTCCTGAATCAGAATTACTAGGAGTATTGCCATGGAATTTGCAATTTAGCATTTTTATCAGGTGATTTTTACGCAGACTCTATTAGCCAGGGTTCTCTAGAGAAAAAGAACCAATAGGAGATATGTGTAAATATGAGACTTGTAAAAGTGTCTCACACAACCATGGGGATGCAAGAGTCCAAAATCCATAGAGCAGGCTGCAAGGTTAACAATTCTAATGAAGAGTCTAGACAAACCTCACAGGAGAAGTTTGCTGGCTGAAGAAGTGAAAATTTTCTCTTGTCCCTTAAAAGTCTTCAACTGATTGGCTCAAATCCAACTGATAGGATTTTCTCATTTGTGAAAGACACATCCTTAGTTGATCATAGATGTAAATCAGTCACAGTGCACAGACTGATGAGTTCATAAGCCATATTTCTAGTTTATCAACCAGTCATTAAATATCCTTGGAGGATGGTTAGGCCAGTGCTTGCCTGACCAGACACCCGGGCACCTTCACCTGGCCAAGTTGACACCTGAACTAATCCATCACATAGACCAAAATGAAAAATACATTCACATTGTCTTTCAGAACCAAATAGTGTTTTTATCAGATAGGAATGCAAGAAGTGATTAACATCAAGACACCTAATGATATAAAGACTTTTTCAAATAAACCCCAAAAGAAAAAGAATAAAAAACACGGATAGACAATGAAAAGGCTGCCAATAAAATTCAGCACTTATGCCTTGTTTTTAAAAAATCATAAAAACAAGACTAGAAGAATGTATAATCAAAATTATGGTGAATAACCACTCTGTATTTGTTTGCTAAATGCTGCTGGAATGCAACATACCAGAAATGGAACAGCTTTTAAAAATGGATTTTATTAAGTTACAAGTTTACAGTTCTAAGGAAAAAATGTTCAAACTAAGGCATCCAGAGAAAGATACCTTGAGTAAAGAAAGGATAATTTGGGAAGGCACTTGGCTGGCCTCTGCTGGTCCTTGTTCCCAATTCTGTTGCATTCAGATTCTGATGCCAGTGGTTTCCTCTCTAAGTGTCTGTGGGCCTTCACTTAACTCCTCTGGGTTCTTGCTTGCTTAACATCTGATGGGAAGGCACATGGTGATGTCTGCTGGACTCTGCATCTCCAATCATTCACGTCAAGGTGTCTGCTCTTTCTGCTGTACCCCAAGCGTCTCCAAATGTCTGTATCTCTGTCAGCTCTGAAGCAACTGTTCTCCAAGCATCTGCATCTGAGGTTTCTCTGAAATGCTTCCTCTTTTAAAGGACTTCAGTATACTAATTAAGACCCACTTTGAACGGGCAGAGTCACCTCTCCATCTAATCAAAAGGTCACACCCACAATTGGGTGTGCCATATCACCACTGAAGGAGTCCAATCAAAATGGATTCCATCCTACAGTATTGAATCAGGATTAAAAGAAATATGGCTTCCCCCACAAGATCGGATCAGGAGAAAGACATGGCTTTTCTGGGGTACATAATAGTTTCAAACCAGCACACACTCTAAAGCAGGTTTTCTAATCAGAAAAAAAACTAACATAAAAATATTAGCTGCACTTTAAATGAAAGAAAATTTGCAGCATTCTCATTAAAAAACCAAAAAAGGATACCAGAAATCTCTCTACATATTTTAATATAATTATGAAGTTCTGATTGTTAAATTAAATTAAATAGCCACCTGCATTGAGTATTGCTGGGAGAGATCCATCTCCACAAAGGATTTTTCCTGAAAGCCAAAAGCAATTGGCCAGGAGTGGTTTTTGGACAAAATGGAGGGCACTCTATAAGATTGCTAATATGTAGCACAAAGTGACAAGCTTGTTTCACTTCAGAAGAGATAGCTTATCAGAACGGGCAAGCATACCAAATTAATTAATATATTTCTGCTCTACACTATGTAAGAGTCCCCTCCCCAATCAATCGGTCAGAACATGTCCTGATTTATTTCCTTGTTCCCCTATAAAAGTTATCCCATTCTACTGCCTTGGTGGAGCTGTGTTCTACTTTCTGAATGGAATGCTGCCCAATTCATGACTCACTCAATAAAGCCTAAATTGCATGAAAAGGTTTTCTTTTACCATGGTGTAGACATTCAAACCCGGAAAATAAAGATGAAGTTTCATTATCAGGAACAAGGAAACATGATTTTTTTTTTCAGAAACCATTATTCTATCCATTGAAAATCCAAGAGAATATACTGAAAAAATCATAATTGAAGGGGGAATGCAGTATAGTTTGGGACAATCAAAACAACAACAACAACAAGGCTATATATGGAATTAAAGATTATAAATCCAATTGTAAATTAGAAAATTCATTCATTTATTCAGCAATCATTACTAGATAAGCAGTAGGAATATATTGAGCATAAAGATAAAACAAAAATATGGCAACAGTAATAAAAGAAAAATAAACTTTAAAAGAGAATGAAGTAGCTAAATCTCAGGCAAATCTAAAGATAAAAAAAGATAAATGGTGGTTAAAAGCATGTGCTATGAAGTGAGAGCAGTGGTTAAAAGCATGTGCTATGAAGTCAGAGCGATCCTAGCTCACGATCTTGGCTCTAGCAGTTAATAAAGCTGGCTAACCTTGAACTTGATGCATAACTTCCCTCAGCCAAAGACAGCCAGGGCTTAGCAAATTCCCACCTCACAGCAAATGCATTTAGATAGTTTCAACCTGTCCTTTATTTTAGAACACTTGGGTTGTTTATGATGTTTTTGACAAATACAGCTTTTAAATTTTTAATTAGTCAGATCTCTAAATCTTTTTTATGTGTTTACCTCTGGGCATTACTTTCCATCTCTCTCCTGGAATCTTCCTTTGGCTCCCTTCCTAGGTTATTTTCTTTTGTCTGGGATGAGAAATCTTTATTTGTCCATTCACTTTTCTCAGGAGAAGCTTTTTTACCACCTTCTCTTCTAGTAGAGATATAAGTTTGCATTTTGTTAAATTAAAAGCCATACTTTTTACTATCTTACAGAGGTAACCCTAAATAGAATAAAAATCTAAAAGATAAATAACTCCTATGTTTAAAAGTATCTATCAATCCCAGAATCTCTCTCTTTCTTTCTCTCTCTCTCCCTCTCCCCCACCCCACACACATACACACAGTTACCCGCAGCTTTATTTTCTTGAGCTTTTCCCATCTATTTTATACTAGTATAGACTATGAATTTTGTAAAATAGCTCAAGGCATTTCAGAACAAGACACAATAAAAATAAATAATAATATCAGAGTATTCTGCCTGGAGAGACATGAGAAACAGCTTTAGCTGCATTCTCAACAGAATAACTTTGAAAAGTTTCATTAACACATAATTGTTTATCAAGAGATTGAGATAAGTTACAGGAAAGGCACTTCACCCAAACCATGGTGAGAGACACTGTGCTGAAGCTGGGATACTGATATTTTCTGTGACTTTTCACCACTTCACGCCCAGCCTACTATAGTATCTTTCAATTTTCAGGAGATTTGCACAAAGTGCCTTAAGTTAGTCCTCTTCGAGGCTAACTTTTATGGTCTTTAAACATTTATATTCTTTCTCTTTCTTGCGTAAAATCATTCATTCACAATTTTCTAATTCAACTTCCTTAGTATTGACTCTATAGTAGAAGTATGTCACTCAATTTGTTGTTATTACTGTGATGAGTGATATCATCAGCTGCTATTTCAGAGTGTCCCTAATTAATGTAGCAGGAATTCCATGGGGAAAAGCCTGGACCACTGCTGATCCCATTAGGATGGTCATCCAGACACATATGTAAATTGAGAATAAATATTAGGAGTGTATATTGTTGAATTGAATGTGCATCCTGCATTTGAAGGGTCTCGTTATAGTGGCCCCTGCATCTTGTACACTAGAAAGTCATATGTGTCAGCACGTGGCTGTGGGATTCTTTTTGATTTACTCAGGCCCCTTAAATTTGCCGTGACCACTGGCCTGTTTCCATGGAACTGGGGACACAAGGGAAAGGCCGCCAAGAGCACCCTTCTGAGTTGGCTCAGTGTATTATCCTGAGCTAAATAAACTCTCAAACTAACCTAAATTTGACTCTGGGATCTAAGTAAACTGCAAATGTATGGGGGCTTGGGCATTTGCCTGCAATCCAGTGAACCAAACTCTTTTGTCTATCCCCACAGCACATTCTGAGTTTTCACCCATTCCTCAAGGCTGCAACTTCCCTGCACCAAAGCCAGTGATTTCTAGAGAGACCAATTAAGGCTTTTAGACATGACTCACTCAACTTCCCAGCCCCTCAGCTCTATTAAACACTACCTTGAGGCAAAGGGTTTTAGAAAAATAAGAGCAAGAACTTTAGAATGAGCATGAATTTCAAGTCCCATCTCTGCCAGTTGCTACCTAAGTGGCCTTGGGCAAGCCACTTCACCTCTCTGTGCTGCTTTCCTCCCTCATGGGGTTGGTATGAGACTTAAAACTGGTACCACAGGTACAGCACTTAGCACAGGGCCTGGGACATGAGCACTTGGTAGGAGCTGGTTAATATGTTCATGGACATCATCACCTTCAGCAGCAGCAGCAGCATCCGTCTTTACCTTCCTCCCTCTTGACTATACAGTGATGCCTCTTGTGAAAGTTCTCTCTGCACTGTGTGTCTAGTACCCCATCCTACCCCATCTCCTGTAAGACCTTCAGCAGTCAGTAAACCCTTACGTCTTAAGTGCCTTTCACTTCCCTCTCCCTGTGACTCCTCCTCTTCAGGTATGTAAACTTGTACTAGATGCTTCAGCATAAAACAAATACAGAAAACCAAATAGTCAAAATCTTCTGTGACATTCTTTTTCTTTCTCCATCCATTGTCACCTTCCTCTTACCCTTCACAGCCACCCCCCTTAAAATAGTTAGGTATATAAGTGTCAATCTCCATTTTCTTACCTTTCTTTTCCCTTCAAACAGCTCTGGCTTCTACTCCTACCACTCAAATGAAATTATCCTTCACAAAGCCATCATAAACTGACAAATTACCAAACTCATACTGTCAGTCCTTATTTTACCTGACTTCTGCGGTCCTTTCCACACCTCTTTGAAAGTCTCTCTTCCTCCACTGTCTTCCCATTGTGGTTTCCCTTCTCTCACTCAGATCCCTTTATTTGGACAGCACCCTCTCCACATAGCCCTTAAATGTTATGTTGGTCTAGCCCTCATTCTCATCTTTTCTTACTTTCCACATTCTCCCCAACTCATCTCACTGACACACACTGACATTGGCCTAGAAATACCCCCAGGTTTTGTTTAGGTGGCTTTTCACAACAGAAAACAATGTTGGCCACTATCCAATAAGCGCTTTCATATAGATACTTATGGTACCTCAATAAACCCATGTCATCCCTCCCAAATGGACTACTCAATCTGTTATGCTTCCTGATACACCATCACTTACAAGAAACACCCATTCCACTAATTCTTACCCATCCATCCCTCAGATCTCAACACCAACATCACGTCTTCAATGAAGCTTTCCCTGACCTCCTGTCTAGCTCAGATTCCTTAAACTCTCATTAGCAAGTCAGCCAGCCAGCAAATAAATAAATCTATAAATCCTGTTCCTTCTCTTTCAATAGCACTTACATTAAATGAGTTGATTATTTAATTAATAAAAATCTTCCCAAACAATTACAAAACAAAGGTCAAGTCTTTGACTGAACATTATAACTCAGATGACTTAGCATGGTGTCTGGCATGTGGTATCTGCTCAGATCCATAATGATTGAATGATTCAAGCCAGGATCCCAAGAGTCACCCTAGATGCATATGTCACACTCACTCCTGATATACTCTTAGCTACCAAGTCCTACTAATTTTATTCCCTTAAATATTATTTAAAAATCTCCGTTCTTTGTTCTATTCTCTTTCCAAATGCCTTTACTTAATGTTTGAATCACTTTTCATCAGTTTGGCAAACAGCTTTTTCAAAATATAATAGTGTTGTATTTAATTACATAGATTCTGCATCCAGAATACCTGAGTTTGTATTTTGGTTCCACCACTTTATAAGCTGTGTGACCTTGAGCAAGTCACTTACCTCCCTGGTGCCTCCATTTATTCATGTATGGAATAGAATCAGTAATAAAATTGACCTCACACAGTTGTGAGAATTAAATAAACTGCTACATGGTACAGACTTAGAAGAGTAGATGACTCACAGTAACCAATAAATCTCAGCTGTTATGTTTATTATTATTTATCCTCTTGCATTGCCACCTCTAGAATAACCTCAACAGGCTACTGAAATCCCTCAAACACAAATCTCGAATATACCAGTACCTGAACATCCTTTAAAGACTCCCTATTGCCTGAGAATGAGTTTGTACATAGAGGGCCAGGCAGGATCTGAATTCTGCTGCCTTCTCTAGACACTGCTCTTGCTGTACCTTTTAGGCTCATAAACCTACATTTCAGAAATATGAAACTACGTGAATTTTGAAACCTAAGTTTCAGCAATATGGAATTACTTGAATTCTACCCAACAATACTTATAATATTTAGATGCTTTTGCTCAAAATATTACCTCTACCTGGAATGAGTCTCTCATTCGCATCTATCTGGCAAAGTTTTACCTAACTTAAAATCACCTCAGGCATCTGCTCCTCTGTAAAGCCTGCCTCTCCCAGGCAAATTAGACACAGTTCCTCCCAATTCAAATAGCGCTGAGGTTCCTCCTCCATCGCAGAGCTGAGCACAATCATTTTGTGTGATTTGCTGACTTGCTCACATCTCTTACTAGCAGTAAACTCCTTGCTTGAGTCAAGAATTATGTATATTTTGGTGCATGCATTTGGAAACGGAAAATGCCTGTCATATAAAAAGTGCTCAGTAGAATGTTTGCTAAATGAATGAATAAATGGATGAATAGCTATTCATTGTCAATATTAAGTATCTCGTATTATATTGGGGAATTATCCACAGAGTGAGTTTACATGTCATTTCCCACACTTGCAATAGAAATAATAGATGGCCATTTCAGTATGATGAACACAGTACCTACACTTCGTGCAGGCCACGGGAACTTTCCAAAGCCCAATTTTCTCCTCTATGTACTCGCATGTTTCTTTGTGTGTGTGTGGGGGGGGGGGAGTTGGGGGTGGTATATGGTCCGGGAATCAAGCCCAAGTCTCCCACATGGAACGTGAGCATTCTACCACCGCACGGCCCGTGCACCCTCGCATGTTTCTTTTTTAAACAACTAAGTCCATTCATATCTATATATATATAGAGAGAGATATATACATATATTTTTTTTTTCAATTTTCACTTACTGTGTCACTCCTTGATTTCTTACTAAGGCCTTCAACAGAGACACTGCCCCGCCCTTCTCTGTTCCGTTTTTCCTCATGGGGCTGCCCAAACCTGCCCACCAACTTGCTCATGAGACTACCTGTGGATGACAAAGACCCTCTCTTCGGATCATCTCCCGGTGAGTGTGTGACAGTGGACTCTGATAAGAGGAGAAGCAAGGTCACTAGAAAGTTCTGACCTTTCCTATCAAATATCTCCATAGAAATACATCCCACTCCACAGTTACATTCGTTCCTCATGCATCATATTCAACTCTCATAAAATTTCCTTCGAGTAAAATTAGGACTGGGGATGTGATGTTGTTGAAGTCTTTGGAGCAATCACAATGATTTATCGGGATTCACTGATCACTTCTCAAGTGCCCTGGCTATGTCAGCATTCTCTGCAGGACCTTCGTCATCAAATCAGATAAATGGCACAAAAGCAGAGTGACACACTTTAATTCTCTGCTGAAAAACGTCAATAGCTTCTTTTTATACATTGTTTTAAAGGTTTGTCTGGACTAAGGAATATAGTTTGCAACTGTGACAGTTTTCAACATTGCAGGGTTGTTAATATTTAATTTAAAAAAGCACTTTTTGTAACAGTCAAAACAAGAGCAACAAAGCTATCTGAAGTTGAGGAAATATTAGACTTATCACAAGAAGAAATAAATGAAAGAGTGGAGGGAGAGGTAGCTGGTCACATAGATTCAAAAAGACCATTATGAGTTTCCTGTAGAAACTGGACAACCAAGGCGCTAAAAGTTAATGAGTCATATTATAGTATTCTGTATTTTTCTTTTCATATTTTTAAATTTTGGTGCTACCAATTTTATTGATGTTTGCCTATTTAAATAAAACCTGGCTTTAAAAATAATTTAATGGAAAAAGCAATATTCTGATTTGACTAGGGGTATAAAACACAAGCTTTCATTTGTCAGGTTGACAAAAGTAGATATAACAAAAACAAATCTACCACTCCTTTTTGGATGAGAGCTTACCTGGGTGCAAACAAAGTAATAACAGGGAAATAAGCCTCTTGAGTGTGAATTTAGAAACCTAACCAATAAAGTGATAACCTTCAGAGTTATTTATGTCCCTGACTTTCATCAATTTTCAGTGCTCCTTCTCTTTCTTACTTGCTTTTCAACAATACTTTCCAGATTGAAGCAGTACAGTAATGATTTCATTTGTCAGCCTGTATTGTTGCCAAGTCTTTTGATCCATTTTCTCTTTTACTGAGTTCTATTTTTCTGCATTATAGAATTTATTTTATTGATGTGTTGCTTTTAATGTCTCACTAAATATTGCTTTTAATATTTATTTTACTTATTTGATTTCTTTCTGACAGAATGGGAATTTTACATTTAGGACCTTTATAGAGATTTCTTACTTATATACAATCCATAAAGAGAAACTCCTTTTTGTAAATACGGTGGAATGGAAAACATGTGGTCTATGGAGTGAAGCAGATATGAAATTAAATCTTCTCTCCATCTCCTATTAGCTGGAGGACAGGATATGTTACTTAATCACCCTGCACTTCAACTTCCTTATCCATATAAAATAGATAACAATTCCTGCATTGTACCACTATCCTTGAGGATTCAAAGTCCAGAATGTGAACTATGTAGCATATAAGGAATGACAGTTATACGTATTATCAGCATCATATCTACTATTTCAATGCAATTACCATAGAAGATTTTATGTGGTTCTAAATGTGAAAGGTAAGAGCTTAAGACTTCTGGAGGCTGACAAAGGGGAATATTTTCATTACCTGGGATAGGGAAAGGCACAAGAAACAATAATTTTAAAGGAAAAGATCAATAATTAGGCTTTATTCAAATTTAAAAGTTTATTTAAAATTTAAAAAAGATTAAGCATCGATACCATATAGATAACCAGCAGAGCGCTAATATCCACTACATAATACATAACATTAAAACCTTTTAAAATTATTGAAGAAAAAACTTACAAACTATTAGAAAAGCCAGGTAAGACTTCAGAAGAGGATATTCAGGTGGCCAATAAGCATATGACACCATGATCAATCTCATTAATAATCAATGAAATACAACTTGAAGCCACAATGAGATGCTGCTATACAACCACCAGCAAATCACAACTTAAAAGACTGACAAAAACAACTGTTGACAAGGATGTTGAGCAACTGGAGTTCTCACACACTGTAAGTAGAAGTGTAAATTAGTTCAATCACTTTAGAAATATGCCAGTACTTATTAAAATTGAACATAGCCATATTTGATGATCCAGCAATCTCACTCCTATATGGTGCACAAAGATATGCATAAAAATGTTCAAGTCAAAAACTAGAAAAATCCCACATCTTCTCAGTATGTGAATTGGGTAGAATAAAGTGAAGTCTGTTTACACAATGGAATAATATTCAAAAATGTAAAGGAATTAATTACTGCTACATACAACATGATATTTTGGGGTGCTCAGAACATTTTATTGCTTGACCTGGGTCATGGTTACCCAGGGAAGTTTACTTTTATTTTTTTGGGGGTGGGGTGGGGTGCACGCTGTGGAAATCGAACCCGGGTCTCCCTCATGCAAGGTGAGCATTCTACCACTGAACCACCAATGCACCCCAGGGAAGTTTACTTTGAGGTAGCTCATTAAACTATATACTCAGGATGTGTGCCCTTTTAAATAAGTTTTAATAAATAGCAGATTTATTACAAAAATGTACTTGTTATTTAGGATAAACTTTGTTATCTTATTTTATCAAGAGGGTTGATTTAAAAAGATTTCTTCCCAAAGGCGAGTTGCATTTTGAGAGAAGTGAGATAGAGCAAGTGCAGTCTTGGAACTAAAACTTGATATGAACTCTAACACCATCTTTCCAAAAAAATAAACATTTAATTTGTAGGTTTTACAAAATCCCTCAAGTCTCTGAAGATAGGAATAGAAATTCAGTCGACAAAGCACCAAACATGCACAAGATACGAATGTCAGTTAGTTAATCACCACTTTATAAGAACATCTCATTTCTTTAACAGCATCAATAGACAGTTTGACATATTTAGGGAACACTGAATCAATAATTCTGGGCTTTTGTGTGCTGTAGAAATCTTCATTTTTTGGTCACAACTTTAGACAAGCCCCGTATTATTTTTACTGATTTGTGTTTCAGTGTTATACAGGCTTCCTTAATTAAGGAATGACTAAGGTATACATAAGTCTGTTGAAACCTCTGTTGGGTGTGTTGAGAACTGTTGTTGAGAATATTGCTCATTAATTTACTCAGGGTCTTCAGAAGATGTTTCCATGATAGAAATTTATTTAAAAAATTAATACCAAGAAATGATTTGCTCTCCCTGAAACGTTCATGTGTTTTCAGTGTAAATGAAGTGAATGCTCAAATTTCCCTTTCCTTTTGGCCACCAGGATAAATAGAGCCAGAAGAATTTATTTCCTTTGTATTCCACCTTCTAGACTATCTTCTACTTTCTACTCTGTTTTGTAGTTTTTCTTTCTGATTTTATTTCTATTTTTTTATTTTTTATTTATTTATATTTGTTTAAGTCTTTCTCTAGGTAGAAACAGAAGGACAAGGTTGTCTTTTTAATCAAGTTAATATATAAAAATTTTTGTTATTTACATTTGGTGTACAAGGCAAAACAACTTGTCCTCAATAGAAAGTATTTTGTAGTGAATACTTGCAAATAAGACAATATACAGTAAAAATAAAAATAAATGTTTCAGACAATAAAAGTTATTTCAGAAAATGAAGTAATCACAAGTGCACTAAATCAGCAAGGAAGAGGTGTCATTTTACAATTAAATAATACATTAGTTGGATTTGATCCAATCACTGGAAGATTTTTAAGGGGGAAAAGAGAATTTTCACTTCTTTAGCCAGTGAGCCTCTCTTGTAGAATTCGTTGAGAGTTGCCAGCTTCACAGCCTGCCCAATGGATTTTAGACTCATGCATTCCCATGGTTGGGTGAGAACTTTTATAAGTCTTACATTTACAGATAGCTCCTGTTGGTTCTGTTTCTCTAGAGACCCTTGACTAAAACACTTACTATTTGTCAGGCATTATTCCAGACTCTGTACATATTGCCAAGAATGAAAATATTTCATTCACATAACACCAAGTCTGATTGCAATAATGAAGCAATTTAAGAGATGTAAATAGCAGCACAACAATATCTGAATTAAATTAGACTTGAAATAGAGTGCATTCATTATAATTGGATATGAAGGAAACTGTGAGGACTGTTTCAGTAGATATGAAAATGAAATGCCACCGTAAAGTGTGGCAGATTGTATATTCTAAAGATGGATGCATCAATATATATTTCATCCTTCATGTACTTCTCACAGTGACATTGATCCTTGAATTAAGATGACCCTTAGTAATTGCCTTAATCGATAGAAGGTAGTAGAAGCAATGCTCTGTAATTTCCAAAGCTCAGTGACATAAGTTGATATGACTTCATCTGGTTTTCTCTCAGGATGCTTGCCATTGAAACCCAGCTACCATGCTCTGAGGAAGCACAGACCACATGAAGAGACCACATGTAGATATTCAGGTTGACATCCCCAGCAAGGCCTCCAGCTGAAAGCAAACATCAACTGCAGATATATGAGCAATCAGGTTTCAGAAGATTCTGGCCCTAAGTCTTAGGTCTTCCATCTGAAGTCTCAGATATTGTCGATCAGAGACAAACTATCTTTGCTATGCCCTACCTGTATTCTTGACTCACAGGAAATATGTGAGGCAATAAATGATTGTTGCAATTTAAAACCACTAAGTTTTGTTTTGTTTTGTTTTGGGGAGTGGGGGGTACTTTGTTATGCAGCCATAGTAAATAACTGATGTATAAAGAAACAAAAAATCATTATCTATACACAAATTCTTGTCAATGCTTAGTATGATCAGCCTTTTTCATTCTTGCCATTCCGATAGGTATGTGTTAGTATATCATTATATTTTAAATTGCATCTTTCTAATGGGTATTGACGTCGAGCACCTTTTTATGTACTAATCTGCCATATGTTTATCTTCTTTGGTGAATTGCCTGTTCAAACCTTTTGTTCATTCTATATTTGGTTGGTTGCTTTCTTACTGTTGAGTTTTGAGAATTCTTTATGTATACAAATCCTTTATCAGATATGCAATTTCCAAACTTTTTCACAGTGTGTGGTTTTTCTTTTTCATTTTCTTAACAACTTTGAAGAGCAGTATATTTAATGTCAATTTCTTCTTCTATGGATTGTCTTTCTGGTGTCATATCTAGGAAATCTTTGCCTAGTCCAGGATCACAAATATTTTCCCAGATGTTTTCTTCTTGAAGGTATTTTAGTTTTAAGCTTCACATTTAGTTCTATGACCCATTTGTGTTATTTTTGTATGTGGTGCAAGGTATTGAATATGGGTCTGCAATAAATGGATAAATAATGAGGGGGTATTGTGGACTGTAAATGCAACCAAATAGTAGCCCCAATTGCAGCTGCTGTGCTGGATGCTTTAATTTTACTGGAGCAGATTATGTAGCTTCCAGTACGTAATATGTGGCAATTGACCTGGAAAATGCATTATTTTCCAGACTCATCAGGGCAGTATCCAGCACTGGGCAGAGTTTAAGATTTTATCCCACCAACAAGCTAGCAAATTTAGTCTGTTGCTATATCGTGGAAGAAGATGTGAGACTCCTGGGTAAGAGACAAATAATTTCATTACTCATGGCAAAAGTAGCAGCCAGCACATCATGTTGGTTTGCATGAACTCCCTCCAAGTCCTCCAAATCCCATAGGGGTGATGCAAAAAGGCTGTCACAGATCCCTCACATGCAATGGGCTGAATTACAAGAAAGGAACATTGATCTTAGGGATTCACCGCTTTTGTAGTAAATACAAGAAAACCTGCTGTTTGTCCGGCGTGGTGGTGGGGGGATATATTTCCTCATCTCTGAA
>PVIY010010860.1:0-67284 GCA_004026745.1 Myrmecophaga tridactyla | reverse complement strand
TGAGTCCCCAATCTAGGGGGTTGTTCATATGAACTTAATCCTGCAAAGGATAGGCTAAGCCTACTTAAAATTAGGCCTAAGTTTGTTGCTCAGATGTGGCCTCTCTCTCCAGCCAATACAACAAGCAAACTCACCACCCTCCCCTGTCTGCTTGGGACATGACTCCCAGGGGTGTGGACCTTCCTGGCAACGTGAGACAGAAATCCTGGAATGAGCTGAGACTCAGCATCAAGGGACTGAGAAAACCTTCTCAACCTAAAGGGGGAAGAGTGAAATGAGACTAAGTGTCAATGGCTGAGAGATTCCAAACAGAGTCAAGAGGATATCCTGGAGGTTACTCTTACGCATTAAGTAGATATCATCTTGTTATTCAAGATGTAGTGGACAGACTGGAGGGAACTGCCTGAAAATGTAGAGCTGTGTTCCAGTAGCCATGTTTCTTGATGATGATTGAATAATGATATAGCTTTCACAATGTGACTGTGTGATTGTGAAAACCTTGTGTCTGATGCTCCTTTTATCTACCATGTCAACAGATGAGTAAAACATATGGAATAAAAATAATGAATAGGGGGAACAAATGTTAAAATAAATTTGGTTTGAAATGCTAGTGATAAATGAAAGCAAGGGTTAAGGGGTATGGTATGTATAATCTTTTTTTTCTGTTATTGTTTTATTTCTTTTTCAGTTGTCTTTTTATTTCTTTTTCTGAATTGATGCAAATGTTCTAAGAAATGATGAATTTGCAACTATGTGATGATACTGAGAATTACTGATTATATATGTAGAATGGAATGATACGTTAATGTTTTTGTTTGTTCTTAATTTTTTTAATTAATAAATAAATTTTTTTTTAAATTAGGCCTAAGGCAAGGACACAAACAGACATTTGCACACCAATGTTATAGCAGCATTATTTACAATTGCGAAGAGATGGTAAGAGCCAAAATGTCCGTCAACAGAAGAATGGCTAAACAAGCTGTGGTATATACATATGATGGAATATTATGTAACTATAAGATAGAATAAAGTTATGAAGTATATAACAACATGGATGGACCTTAAGGACATTATACTGGGTGAGATTAGCCAAAGAAACAAAAGGACAGATACTGTATGGTCTCAATGATATGAACTGACATTAGTGAATAAACTTGGAGAATTTCAGCTGGTAACAGAGACCATCAAGAGATAGAAATAGGGTAAGATATTGGGCAATTGGAACTGAAGGGATACAGATTGTGCAACAGGACTGATTGTAAAAACTCAGAAATGGATAGCACAGTACTACCTAACTGTAATACAATTATGTGAAAAAACTGAATGAAGCTGAATGTGAGAATGATAGAAGGAGGAGGGCTGGGGGCACAAATGAAATCAGAAAGAAAGATAGACGATAAAGACTGAGATGGTATAATCTAGGAATGCCTAGAGAGTATAATGATAGTGACTAGAACAAATTTAAAAATGTTTTTGCATGAGGAAGAACAAAGGAATGTCATTACTGCAGGGTGTTGAAAGTAAATGGTAATTAATATTTTAAAATTTTAACATATATGTGAGACTAAAGCAAAAAATGTTTATTTGGTACAAAATTTATATTTTGACTAGTGCATTTCCTGATATAACTTATGTGGACAGCTTAATTGAACACCATAAGTACATGGAACCTTGAGTAGGGCATAAGATTTTGTAGATTTGTCCAGAGTGATACCCCAATAAATCCCAGAGTGATTTGAACAGTGAGTAAAAAGTATTTGCAAAATCCCCGAAGGGAAATGGTGAGAAAGGGGGAAAGCTCAACTTCCCCAAGTGGAGAATTCTTGATATTCTCACAAGCAGTGGGGACAACCAAAGCAATAGGCTGAGTCCCCAATCTTGGGGTTTGTTCATATGAAACTTAACCCCACAAAGGAGAGGTCAAGCCTACTTAAAATTAGGCCTAAGAGTCACCCCCAAGATAACCTCTTTTGTTGCTCAGATGTGGCCTCTCTCTTCAGCCAACACAACAAGCAAACTCACTGCTCTCCCCCTGTCTATCTGGGACATGACACCCAGGGTGTGGACCTTCCTGTCTACATAGGACAGAAATCCTAGAATGAGCTGGGACTCAGCATCAAGGGAGTGAGAAAACCTTCTCGACCAAAATGGGGAAGAGCGAAATGAGACAAAATAAAGTGTTAGTGGCTGAGAGATTCCAAACAAAGTCAAGAGGTTATCCTGGAGGTTTTATTCTTACACATTAAATAGATATCACCATGTTAGTCAAGATGTAATGGAGAGGCTGGAGGGAACTGCCTGAAATGTAGAGCTGTGTTCCAGTAGCCATGTTTCTTGAAGATGATTGTATAATGATATAGCTTTTGCAGTGTGACTTTGTGATTGTGAAAACCTTGTGTCTGATGCTTCTTTTATCTACCTTATGGACAGATGAGTAAAACATATGGATTAAAAATAACTAAATAATAGGGGAACAAGTGTTAAAATAAATTTAGTAAATTGAAATGCTAGTGATCAATGAAAGGGAGGGGTAAGGGGTATGGTATGTATGAATTTTTTCTGTTTTCTTTTTATTTCTTCTTCTGAATTGATGTGTTTGTTCTAAGAAATGATCATGATGATGAATATACAACTATGTGATAAAAAAAGAATGTTCTTATTGTATATTGATTGGGTTTATTAATAAAAACTTTTTAAAAAGATAAATAGGGGATAAGGGAAGAGGAACACATTTGTGTGCATAAGATTGGTGGGAGACGCATCTATCTGGGACTTGTTTTGGATAAAGGAAGATATGGGACACTCAGATGTGGGTGAGAGGTAATTCTGAGATTCAGAAAGATCTGTGATGTAGATATTCATTTGATGAATGTTACTTTTTAAAGTGATAATGAAAATCATTGGAGTTGTACAGCTTTCTTATGGATAGAGTCTAAGAGTGAGAGGAGAGCTAGTACATAAAGAGTAGGTAGAGGGAGAAGAGTTAACCAAGTGGTATGAGAAGGAAGATATAAGGATGGACGATAACTAGAGAGAAGTGATGCCATGGAAGCCAAGGCAAGGAGTGGTAACAAGTGGTTAATATGATCAAACGCCAAGAGGCAAAATAAAATAGGGATTTGACCATCACAGTTGACCTCTGCCTGAGCAGTTTCAGTCTAAGGTTAAGGATGATATCACTTAGCAATCCTCTAAAGGAGCCTTTTTAACCTTAGCTTCATTTGACTTCATTTTCAATACCTGTAAAATGGGGCAATATTTTTATCATAATATCATAATAACATATTAACAAGAGTTTTAAAAAGCAATAGGATAAAACAGCAGTCCATTGCCCACCCTAGGGTCTACCCCAGAACAAAACCTTCAATTATTTTAGCTTTTCCCTGGGGTTTATCTCCAGATTTTAAAATGATGTGCTTATCCTACTATTTCATCTATTTTAGGCATCTGCTATTGACAATAAGTAATGAAGATCAGGCTTTAATTCTCTTAAGCACATATACATAATATGGGAGATTGGGAGGTAGGCCACCATGGCTCAGTGGCAGAGTTCTTGCCTGCCATGCCCGGAGACCCGGGTTCAATTCCAGGTGCCCGTCCATACAAAAAAAAAAAAAAAAAAAACCGAGACATAATATGGGAGATTGGGGAACCTACTTCTTACATAAGTTCTCAAATACCTATCTTGTTTTCAGGCATTTCCTTCACCTTTTTCTATTAAAGAGCCTGGTACTTTTAATTCTCTAGTGTTTCTGGGATGCTAGACCTCCAATGGGCTTCCTTCTTCCTGCCATTCCAAACTACAAGGACTGAGTTTAAGCTTTTGCCTCTCTCTCCCCATCTTCCACTCTTTCCTGTTATCTTTTCTGTCCTTGAAGACTTATATTTATTTCTTTATTTCCATTTTTGGGAGCAAAAATAAGTGCACATGTCCCCTCTTCCATGTTTAACCAGAAGTCCCTCAGAGTTGCTTGCTTTTAAGGTTAAATGCATTGGGTGGGCCATGGTGGTTCAGCAGGCAGAGTTCTCACCTGCCATGCCAGAGACCCAGGTTTGATTTCCAGTGTTCCCAGTGCCTGCCCATGCAAGAAAATATATATAAATATATATATATATAAAGATTAAATGCATTAATGTTCTAAAAATGATCATGGTGATGAATACACAGCTATGTGATGATATTGTGAGCCATTGATGGTATACTTTGGATGAACTGCATGATGTGTGAAGGTATCTCAATAAAAATATTAAAATAAAAAAAGATTAAATGCCTTAATACAGGTAATGAGATAATGTGGGCAAAATATTTACTAAGGTAACTGACACCAAGTAGGGCTTCAACAGTAGCTATCATTATCACCATCAATATCATCAGCAATATCAGCACCATTTGTCTTAGCAAAAGATTATTAGAATGGACCACAATGGCATTCTGTAAATCCTGCCAATCGGGTAGGCCATGGTGGCTCAGCAGGCAAAGTTCTCACCTGCCATGCCAGAGACCCAGGTTCAATTCCTGGTGCCTGCCCTTGCAAAGAAAAAAAAAAATCCTGCCAATCACAGAATATCACTGCTGATTTTCCAGCATTATTTGCCTTTAAGCAGAAATTCCTTTTTCTTGAAGAAGAATAAAGTAATTTTCATGGTGTGCTTTTACAGTGGAATGCTCTGCAGCTAAAAATGATAACCTAGATTATCTGAAACTTTCTCATCCTTTAGGTTTCAATCTCTTAGAGTTCTTTCTCTGCCCATCTTGAGAACCCTCTACCCTACGCCAACACCTCATGATTCTTTCTTACTGTACACTGCTTCTTTCCTTTATATGTTGTGCTGGTTTGAAATGATGTATGTCCCCTTTTCAAAAGCCATTCCGTTTCTCGTATATTGCATACCAACAGCTAGCAAACTAGAACAGATTTTGGTACCGGAGAGTGGGGTGCTGCTGCAGTTTGTAAATACCAAACATGTTGGAATGGTTTTTTAAATGGGTAAGGAGAAGATTCTGGAAGAGTTGTGAGAAACTTGATAGAGAAGGCCTAGAATGCTTTGAAGAGACTGTTGGTAGAAATGAGAACTCTAAAGATACTTCTGACCAGACTCTAGTCAGAAATGACACACATGTTATTATAGAATGGAAGGAAAGTGAGCCTTGTTTTAAAATTGCAGATAATCTTGCAAAATTGACGAGTGGCTTTGGCTGAAAGGCTGATTTTAAAAGCCATGAACTTGGATATTTAGCAGAAGAGATGTCCAAATTAAATGTGGAAAACGCAGCCTGGTTTCTCCTTTCAGCTTATAGTGGACATGCGACAGGAAAGAGATAAGCTGAGAACTGAATTCTTGGGTACAAAGAAACTAGAAATTGACATTCTGAAAAATTCTGGGCTTCCAGGAAGGGAGACCCCAGAGAAAAGTGCCCCATGTGAGAATTTAAGCAAACGTGGAACCAGCCAGCCACTTCAGAGAAAACCAGGCTTGGACATGGAGTTATCCAGGAAGGATTTGTGGAAACTCCTTATGTCTGATGGGCATGATCCCAGGCTATTGCATAGAAATCCAACGAGAGTGCTGTGGGCTTTAAATAGAGCTGCTGCCAGTCTGGACTAGGGGGTTCAGAGAAGGGACACATTGGAGGAAAAATAACTTCAGAGGCAAAACCATGGAGGCTGAGGTTTGAAGTCAAGAAGCCTCAGGCCAGGAGAGTGGGCCCACCCAAGGAGAGGGTGAGTTTGCCCCAAAGGCAGATGATGAGACTTCCACCTCATTGCAGTGGAAGAGTCATGCTGCCTCAGGCCCTGGAGAGGGTGAAGTGCATTCCTTGGGGTTTGGGGAGAGCCTGGCTGCCACCACATGGAGGGGTTGACCATGTGCCCCGGAGATGGCAGAGAGCCCAGGTGTGGCCCCGATGCTTGGAGAGGGTGGAGCCAAGAAAAAGGTGGTCTCCCCAATGTCCCCTAAGGTTGCATTCAGAGAGAGGCAGGCCTCTGTGTAGGCCCTTGGAAAGGGTGAGACTGCCACTTTTAGAAGCCCCAAGGATGAATGACTCTCAGACTTTGAAATCTAATGAACTTTGCCCTGCAGGTTTTCGAAACCACTTGGGTCCTGTGACCCCTGTGTTCCTTCCTCCCTATGGAAATGGGTATATGTATCCTATGAATGTTCCTCCTTTGTATGTTGGCAGCAAATGATTTGTTTTGAGTTTTTATAGGTCCAGAGCCAGAGGAGAACCTTGCCTTAGAACAGACCATGCCTGTAACTAACTTTGATAGGAGTTTGCACTGTTACTAACTTTGCATTTCATGTATATTGCTACTGAAATGGTTTAAGGTTCTCTGATTATTGTTATGGAATGAATGTATTTTGTATATGGGGAAAAGATGTCTTTTTTAGGGTCCAGAGGGTGGAATGTGCTGGTTTGAAATGATGTATGTCCCCTTTTTAAAAGCCATTCCATTTCTGGTATATTGTGTACCGGCGGCTAGCAAACTAGAATGTATGTCTAATCACAATTTAAATATTTGTTTACGTGTGTGTCTTTAATTGCATTTTGTCTCCCTAACCAGATTCTTCAAGGGCCAGGGGTCATGCAAGTTGTAGTCACCAACAATGTCCTCTCCAGGTACAATCTAGTGCCTTCAACGACTCTGTTTTCAATGAATGAAACACCAGATTTAATATATAACATATAAACGCATAGATGTAGTTTGAAAATTAAGTCTGGTAGTGGTAGGACTTGGGGGGGATAACCAGCATTTTGAAATTTTTTTACCATAATACTATTACTACTACTACTAATGAACATTTGTTTAATATTTACTGTGTCAGAACTTCCCTACGTGCTCTACGTGCATTATCTCATTTATTTCTCACAATAACCCTATGTACTCTTATTACATCTGTACTACTGATGAGAAAACAGCTACAGAGAGGTTATGTAACCTGTCCAATTAGGGACACCAGCTAAATCTCAAACCCACAGTCCGAGTTCAAAGCTCTTGATCTTTAACCATTGAACTGTTTATTGCTTGTTAAGAAGAAAAAAAAGGCAAGAAAAAGAGAGAAGAAAAGAATAGGAAAGAAAATATATTTTAAAAGACTTGCTGAATTCTAAAATCTTGTTTTAATAAGTTAGGGGACAAATTGTTTTGCCAACAGAAATGTTCTGATGTTATAAAGACAGCAATTGCTGAATTATGGAATGGCATTCCCAGATTTATACAACTCCAAGTTTTATACAATCCCCTCTGGTAGTTAGATTCAGTTGTCAACTTGGCCACGTGAAGGTGCCTACTTCCATTGCTGTGGACATGAACCAATGGTACGTGAACCTCATCTGTTGCTCATTACATCTGCAGTCGGCTAGGAGGCATGCCTGCTGCAATGAATGATGTTTGATTTAATTAGCTGGTGTTTAAATGAGAGAACTCAATGTAGCACAACCCAAGCAGCTCAGCATGCCTCATCTCAGCACTTGCAGCCTCGCCCAGGTCTTTGGAGATGCACAAAGAAATCACCCTGGGGAAAGTTGTTGGAACCCAGAGGCCTGGAGAGAAGGCCAGCAGAAACCATCCTGTGCCTTCCCACGTAAGAAAGAGCCTCAGTTGAAAGTTAGCTGCCTTTCCTCTGAAGAACTAATGAAATAAATCCCCTTTTATTAAAAGCCAATCCATCTCAGGTGTGTGGCATTCCAGCAGCTAGCAAACTAGAAAACCCTACATTTACAGTTCCCCTAGCTCTTTGGAGACACTGATAAACTGAAGGCTTTTCTATCAGAAACACCAAAGCCACATGTTTCCAACTCCAACCTACATATGGGCTGTGTCCTGGAATATCAGAAGTATGGGTTCTTTCTTGGGGGGTTGGTTTTGATAAAGAGTATTTATTAAGTTACAAGTTTATGGTTCTAACGCCATAAAAATATCCAAACTAAGACATACAGAGAAAGATACCTTGACTCAAGAAAGGCTGAGACAGAACACCTCTGTTTGCTGGGAAGGCACATGGCTAACATCTGCTGGTCCTTTGGTTTCTGGTTGCAACAGTTTCTGGAGTGTTTTCTTTCTGTTATCTCCAAAGGTCTTTGGGTTGGCTCTGAGCTTTTTCCAAAATGGTTCCTTCTTAAAGGACTTCAATAAGTGGAACTCCAATAAGACCCACCTTGAATGGGTGGAGATACATCTCCATAGAAACCATCTAATCAATGGGTCCCACCCACAATTGGGTGGGTCACATCTCCATGGAAGCAACTTTATCAAAAAGATCCCACCCAGCAATAGATCTACCCTCACAAGATTGGATAAGGATAAAGAACATGGTTTTTCTGGTGTACGTAGCAGTTTCAAACTAGCACAGGGTCTTTGTATGTCCCAGTTCTGGAGAGAACAGACAGATTGCTCATGTGGGGCTTATTTTTTGTTCTTGTTCTATTCTTTTGGTGTTCTGGAAGCTTTGGCTATTTTTGCTGTCTATAATATACACCCTTCTTCCAACAGGTCAGAGAAAGTGTTGTGATAGAGAATGCAGCAATTCCTGTTTTCTTCTGTTTTTTGTTTTTTTTTTTTCTTCTTTGCTTTGAGGGTGGTGAGGAAGTTCTGAGGCTGTGAAAATGTCCAAATCTAGGCATTGTCAAGACAATACCTTCTTCCTGAAGACAGGCTGCCAGCAATCCTGGTCTCCTCTGTCAGATAGTGTTCTAGTTTGCTAGCTGCTGGCATGCAATATACCAGAAACAGAATGGCTTTTAAAAAGAGGAATTTAATGAGTTGCTAGTTTACAGTTCTAAGGCCGAGAAAATGTCCCGATTAAAACAAGTCTAAAGAAATGTCCAATCAAAGGCATCCAGGGAAAGATACCTTGGTTCAAGAAGGCCGATGAAGTTCAGGGTTTCTCTCTCAAATGAGAAGGCACATGGCGAACACAGTCAGGGCTTCTCTCTCAGCTGGAAGGGCACATGGCGAATATGGCGTCATCTGCTAGCTTTCTTTCCTGGCTTCTGGTTTCATGAAGCTCCCCGGGAGGCGTTTTCCTTCTTCATCTCCAAAGGTCACTGGCTGATGGAATCTCTGCTTTGTGGTGCTGCAGCATTCTCTGCCCTCTCTGAATCCCTTTCTCCAAAATGTTTCCTCTTTTATAGGACTTCAGAAACTAATCAAGACCCACTCAAATGGGTGGAGACATGTCGTCACCTAATCCAGTTTAACAACCACTCTTGACTAAATCGCATCAACCAGGGAAATGATCTCATTACAGTTTCAAATATACAGTATTGAATAGGGATTATTCTATCTTTATGAAATGGGATTTATATTAAAACATGGCTTTTCTTAAGGGGCATACTTCCTTCCAAACCAGCACAGATGGCAAAATGACAACTGCTCGCATGAGCTCTTTTGAAAGCCTTTTACCCTCTAAGGAATGAGAGAGACAGCAGCAAACTATATACATATCTTCATAGTGAATTGCACGTGTGCATGTGATTATTACTATTTACTTAACTCCCTGGCTTTACATGAAAGAGTGACTTTAGCTGAGTATAGATCTATCCTGAGCTTTCTGTATCTTTCCAGGTTCTTTACATTTCTTTTTATATCAGGACACTTGATTCATTAGCAATGTTATAAATATAAATGGCATATATTATTGACAGCCCTTTCCAACATGAAAAAGTTAGAATGGGCATAGCCCAAAACCCCTAAAGAATGAGAGAGGGCGGCTGCCATGGCTCAGCAGGCAGAGCTCCGACCTGCCGTGCTGGAGGTCTGGAGTTCGATCCCTGGTGCCTCCTCCCCATATGCAAATTAAAAAAAAAAAAAAGAATGAGAGAAAGATCAAAGGAGAAGATGGGGTTTTACAGAGAAGGTAGGGTTTAACAAACAAGTATGATTGCTGAATCATTATATTGATATTTCTTTTAGTCTCCAGTGTCTTAGAATAGCTAGTAGTAAAAACCTAAAATGGTGGAATTGTAACCCATACCAAACTTTGAAATCTATTCTGTAACTAATTATTGCAGTGTGCTTTTAAATTTATTGCTTTTTTGTAAAGACGTTATTTTTCATAAATAAGAAAGTCAATTGTGATGATGAATGCACAGCTGGTTGATGATATTGGGAAACATTGATTGTACACTTTGGATGATTACATTGTACGTGACTATATAATATATATCAATAAAATTGCATTAAAATTAAAAAATAAAAAATATATAAATGGCATGTATTCCAATTCTTCCATTTTATACTGTTTGCAAAATAATCAAGCTCTTAAGCAGATATGGTTTGTCTTCTTTCATAAACATTTTTATATAGAAACCAAATAGGGAATATTTGTACCTTTGCTATCATCAAATAGAAGTGTTATGATCATCTGTATTGTCTTTTTTCTAATTCCTAATTTAATTAGGAAAATTAGTTCCCATTCCTAATTTTCTTTTATGACTATATAGATATAAGGGAGTAGGAAATGGAAGATTTTTAACTTGGCTCTGCTGTATGGAATACCTGGCAAATTAGCCAGACTGTTCGAAGAATAGATCAAAGAACAGATCATTCTATTATTCTAGAGAATAAGTTCCCAGAAATTAAGTACTAGATCCAATACATAATTTTGCCCATTAGAACTTTTAACAAAGGTTGGAAGACAAGGTCATAAAACCTAGAGGTTCAGAAATCTGTGTGTATGTGTGTGTGTATGAGAGAGAGAGAGAGAGAGAGAGAGAGAGAGGAAGAGAGAGACAATGTGATTCAGAGGGCTAGGGTATTTGGTCAGGTCAGATCTGAAATGAGAATCAAATTGAAAAATCATGATGATCATTTAGAAAGCAATCTCTTTTCAGTTATATTCCTAATTAGTACCTGCAAGTGAATTTCTATTTAAGGATTTCAAGTCTTCTTCTTTAAAAGCTACACAGACGGTGCATAGTTGGTTCAATGGCAGAATTCTTGCCTGCCATGTGGGAAACCGAGGCTCAATTCCCAGCCCATTCATTTCAAAAAATAAATAACTAAATGACATACAACAAATGATGCTGCGATAATGGGATATTCACATAGAAAAAGAATGAAATGTGACCCCCACTGCACAGCATACACAAAAAAGGAAACTATGAAGACCCTAAATTAATAGATAAGACAATACTAAATGATAATAATAGTAAAGCTGGTAGTTATAGTATTTACTATGTACAGTCACTGTTGTTCAATCAAGTCTTACATTATTATTGATAGACAAAAGAGAAAAACTCAAAAGAGAAATACTCAACCTGCACAAAAAGAATCCTCAAACCTACTCCCACTTTATACATGAATGCTAGTCAAGAAATAAACTACACGGTCAAATTTCCCCTACCCTGTAGCATGAAATCTGGTCAGCATCAATGTTCCTGATAAAAATAGAGATAGGAAATTCAAGGCATAGTTTAGTAACTATTGAGAATTCACTTGAGTCTTAACCAGGAGTCATGTTCTTTCTACCTAACTTTTACACTGGCAGCAGAACCAGTTATATAGTTTGCAGGGCCCAGTGCAAAGTGAAAATAAAGGGTCTGTTCTTCAAAATTACAAAGAATTTAAAAACAGCAATAGCAGAGCATTAAACCAAGTGCAGATCCTGCTGAGTAGGTTCAAGAGTGATTGCACAGGTCATTTATCTGTGAAACCAAACCTGACTGAATTATGAGAAAAAATTCCTCCCAAAGACAGGAAAAAAAGTCTTCAAAAATAAAGTCACTTGTAAGAAGAATGTCAATAATTCACGGGAAATCTTTACAGTTTTATAAATTATACTTTACATAATACGTCAAATTAGCAGAGAGTATAATCTACTAGAAATTATGGATCATGTGACAGCTTTGTTTTGCACAGATTGTAGAAAAAGTTGTAGCTAAATAAATTTTAAGAATGAAGACTTTCATGAAGCAGAGGGGTCAGCCTCTCCAGAAAATCAACTAGTTCCATCCCCCTATCTCATATTATTGACAGCCCCTTCCAACATGAAAAAGTTAGACTGGGCATAGCCCAAATACTCCAAAAGAGTGGGATAGAAAGATCAAAGGTGATGGTGGCGTTATACAGAGAAAGTAGGGTTTAACAAACGAGTATGATTGCTGAATCATGGTACTATTTCTTTTAGTCTCCAGTATCTTAGAGCAGCTAGAAGTAAAAACCTTCACTTGTGGAATTATAACCCATACCAAACTCTGAAATCTGTCCTACAACTAATTGTTGCAGTGTGCTTTGAAATTTATTGCTCTTTTGTATGTATGTTATTTTTCACAAAAAAGGAAAAAAAAATGTGATGCTAAATGCACAGCTATATGATGATACTGTGAAACATTGATTGTACACTTTGGATGATTACAAGGTATGTGAATATATAATATAAAAAATAAAAAAAAGAATGAAGCATTTCAGTTTCCTCAGTACCCAAGGAAGCACCCACAGGTCCATCAACATATAAGTGGATAAACAAAATGTGGTATATAAATATAATGGAATGTTATCAGTCTGTAAAAAGGAGTGAATTTCTGGAACATGCTACTACCTGGATGCATCTTGAAGGCATCATGTTGAGTGAAATAAGCCAGACATAAAAGGACAAATATTCTATTCACTGACATAAAATAATTAGACTATTCATAGAGTCAGAAATTAGAGTATAGGTTACTGGGGGCCAGGGCTGGGGAAGGGAATGGGGAGTTAATGCTTAATTGGTAGAGTTTCTGTTTGGGGTGATGGAAAAGTTTTAATAATGGATAACGGTGATGGTTGTACAAGATTGTGAATGTAAAAACCACTAGATTTTATATGTGAAGAGATTAAAAGGGGAAATTTTAGAGTGTATATATATATGTGTGTGTGTGTATATATATATATATAAAATCAGAACAATTTTTTTTTAAACCATAGAATTGTACAACAATGGACCATAGTAAACAGCATACTTATAATATTGTTTCATCAGTTGTAACAAAGGTACCACACCAATGTAGTCTTAATAAGAACAACTTTGTATGTGAGGGGGTATATGAGAACTCTGTACTTTCTGCATGATTTTTCTGTATACCTACAACTTCTTTAATAGAAATAAATTAAAATGAGTAAATAAAAATAAAGCACTTCCATATGGGAACTTGTCTGAGTCTTAATTTGAAGAATCCAACTTAAAAAAAAAGATATGAGACAATCAGGAAAATTTTACAACTAGGTATTTGATTGTATTAAGGAATTGTCATTTTTAAATATGTGGTAATAATATTGTGCTTTAAAAAAAGTCTTTATATTTTAGAGATACATACTGAAGTATTTACAGGTGAAATTAAATGTCTGAAATTTGCTTCAGAATAATCCAGTGGGGACATATACATGATGCAAGATTATTCATATGTGGATTGTTAATGGTGGATGTGAATTGTTGAAGGTATTTATATGGATGTTCATTATACTATTTTTTCTACCTTTGTATTTTAAAATTTTCATAATAAAAGTAAAAAATAAAGCATTGTGATAAACTCAAATTAAACAAACACACTATCTAGTGTATCTATAATGTTCAGAAATTGGACCAAGTTATAGCACAAATGTTTTTATTAATGTAGATTTTGTTTGTTTGTTTTTAGTGTTCTACAGAAAAATTAAATTTTGTACCAAATAAACATCTCTTCCTTTGGTGTCTCATAGAGGTGGAACTTTTACAGCACAGATAATATCACCCTTTACCCTGTATTCTCATTTACCTTAGTCCTAATGTCCATTACATTCATTTCTCTTAGTGGAGTCTGATCTCTTTTTTAGCATCTTTCACAGTTGCTTTCTGGGGTAATGCTACTTTCATTTCTGCAGAACTCTAATTCTGAGTCTCAAGTGTCACACAGATACCCAAAGTTCCAGGGAATGACCAGGTTATATACAAAAAGCTCAGTATCTCAGAATTTAGAAATAACATTTAAAACTCAGGAATAGATGTGACTTCTATAAAAACTTATACTCTACAAACCTTTACAATGAGCCTATTTGACCATTCTGTACTCCTTAATCATCAATTGCCCAATCTCTACCAACTTTCTATTTCCTGATAACCTAGGCACTCAAATTAAATTCTGAGAGTTTGCTCATTATAGTTAGTTTATATTAGTAAGAACATATATTATTTTACTTCTTTTTTCTGCCTTATTTCATTCAACACAATGTCCTCAAGGTTCATTCTCCCAGTTGTATGCCACGAAGCTTCATTCTTTCCTGCAGCCTTTCTGTCGTATGTATACACCATGTTTTGCCCGTTCATCAGTCAATGTACCCTTAGGCCACCTCCATCCATTGAAAATTGTGAAAAATGCTGCCAGGAATACCAGTATGCAAATGTCTATTCATATCCCTGCTTCCAAATCTTTGTATAATAATGGGGTTGCAGGATAAAGTAGCAACCATACACTTAGCTTCCTGTGGAACCACCACACTGCCCTCCAGAGGGGCTGCACCATTGTACTTCTCAATGGTATAATCACATCATTATGCATTCACCACCACAAGCTATATGAGAACATTTCCATTTCTTCCACAAAGAGAGAAGAAGAAGAGAAAAGAAAAAGAAGAAAAAAGAGAAACAACAATAAGAATCCCGTAGCCCTCCATTTTATTCTTTTCATTACTGACATTTAGCTTTGGTATATAGTCTTTGCTACAATTAACAAAAGAACACTACAATGTTACTGTTAACTATAGACCCCAGTTTGCATTAATTGTATTTTTTCCATATACTATCCCATTTTCAACACCTTGCACTGTTGACATTCATTTATTCTCCCTCACATATAGTCATTCTTATATTTGTACATTTAATCATCATCATTGTCCACTCTAGGCTTCACTATGTCATACAGTCCCAGTTTTTATCCTCTATTTTTCCTTCTGGGGACATATATGCCCCTAGTCTTCCTCTTGCAACCATATTCACCTTTAGCTTTTTCATTATATTTACAATATTGTGCAACCATCACATAGTATTGTGCTATCCACTTATGGATCTTTACTATCAGCCCTGTTGCACGTTCTGTACTCCTTCAGCATTAAATGCCCAGTCTCTACCCTCTTTCTATCTCCTGCTAACCTGTGTTCTCAACTTTAACTCTCAGAATTTGTTCATTATAGTTGGTTCATATTAGTGAGACTATACAGTATTGGTCCTTTTGCTTCTGGCTAGTTTTGCTTAACATGTGTCCTCAAGGTTCATGCACATTGTGCGTACTCCCTGACTTTATTCTGTCTTACAGCTGATTAATAGTCCATCATATTGTATATACCACAGTTTTTTATCCATTCATCTGTTGATGAACTCTTGGGCTGTTTCCATCTCTTGGCAGTTGTGAATAAAGCCTCTATAAACATTGGTGTGAAGATGTCTGTCTGTGTCCCTGCTTTCAGTTCCTCCAAATGTAGACCTAGTAATGGATTGCTGGATCATACAACAAGTCCATATTTACCTTCCTGAGGAGACACCAAACTAACTTCCAGAGTGGCTGCACCATTCTATATTCTCTCCAATAGTGAATGTGTGTACCTATTTCTCCACATCCTCTCCAGCACCTATAGTTTTCTGTTGTTGTTGTTTGATAATGTAGGCCATTGGAATTTTGATCAGCATTGCATTGATTCTTTAAATCAATTTGGGAGAATTGACATCCTAGCAATATTTAGCCTTCCAACCCACGAAATCAGAATGTTCTTCCATTTATTCATGTTTTCTTTGATTTCTTTTAGCAACGTTTTATTGTTTTTGTATACATGTCCTTTACATCCTTGGCTAAGTTTAGTCATGACATTTTATTCTTTTAGTTGCTATTATAAATGGAATATTTTTCTTCATTACCTAATGTAGATTTTTTTTTTTTTTTGGCATGGGCAGGCACCAGGAATCAAACCCGGGTCTCCGGCAGGGCAGGTGAGAACTCTGCCTTCTGAGCCACCGTGGACCGCCCACTAATGTAGGATATTTTACACATAATTTTGGGAATAGGATTTCAGAGGTAGTCTGTAGTTTTTTCCCCTATATTTTAAATAGAATTTCAAATACAAGACAATAGCTTTGTAGCTTGAGCAGCTCTGAGATAATCAAATTGAATTTGCAGTGACATCAGCCAGAAGGACACTGTTATACTTCTGCCAGTGCTCACCTTTTAAAATACTGACTGGTCATGGGTGGGGTAGACTGGGCTCCTTGAAAATGATGTAAATATAATTTTAAAATTCATTGGTTTCATTAGAAAACAGATCCACCCTCTGTGAAGAAAAATTTTTAAATGACTAATTTATATTTAACCTAATTGAACCACACTCTAGTATTCAAGTGCATTTAGACATAAAGCTCTAAAACTCCTATTTACATGCAATTCTTTTATTTGAATTTTTATACTTTGTAGCCCTTTATATTCATACTGAAAGCAAAGCACATCTTTCAAATATTTACTGGATATGTGCAATGTCAAAGCCAGTATTCAACAATGTTAAATTACAAGTTTGGTGCCTGATAATCAGCCAAATCTAGACTAACCGGATAGTAGGGGTAGTGTTGAGCAGTAGAGAGGAAGTAACAGCTAACACAAAATTACTGTAACAACGAAGTTCTGATAAACTCCTATTAGAGATATATCAACTGGCTTGTAGACTAACTTTAGTTAAGGGATAGTAGGATCTAAGCAGTCTGGGTTTGAGGAGCCCAGCTCTGCCAATTACAGACAATTGGCTGATAGAAAACAGGTGTGAAGTTCATGTTCAAGTCTCCACTTACTTTTCCTTCCCCCTCCTCCTCCTCACTCTGACCCCAACCTACCATGGCTTGACACTTCTCTCAAACCACTGGTAATTGAA
Organism: Myrmecophaga tridactyla; assembly: GCA_004026745.1. Taxonomy (NCBI): domain Eukaryota; kingdom Metazoa; phylum Chordata; class Mammalia; order Pilosa; family Myrmecophagidae; genus Myrmecophaga; species Myrmecophaga tridactyla. The sequence continues at coordinate 50,425 of PVIY010010860.1, read as the reverse complement.
ACACAGTTCTCAAATAGGTTCTCAAATAGCTGCAGCTGTTCTGCAAAATGCTTTATCCATTCCAATAATTAGTAGAAGAGGTGATAGTATGACTGAACAGCATTTGACTTATTTGAATGCATAAGCACACCATTATTAATACCCATCTTCTATGAAACAAGCAGAGAGATTCTATGGTTCATAGTACTGAATCAACCCACACAATAGAAATGAAACAAGGATGGATAGACTCAAAAGAAAGGCATAAAAAAACAGCATTTCCTAATGAACATCCATTTATGCACCCTGGCCTCCCTTTCACAGCCAAGAGTCTTTAAAAGACTTCAAAGACTTTTCTATACACTCACTCGTCCTGCTTTCAACTTACCTATTGAAGGTAGGGTTCCATCCCTACAATGCCATCCAAATCATCCCCAATGACCTTAGTTCCGAAATCCAGTTGTCACTTTCAACTGCTATTCTATTTAATTTCTCTGCTTCTTTGAAGGCAGTTAAACATTTCCTCCATTCTCAAGCTCTCAGCAGGATTCAAAGGATTTGATGGTAGGATAAGAAGATATGTCCAGGAAAGACACCTAGAGAATTAGCCAGCGTGGCACCTTTTTCCCTTGCTAACTGCCCCATCAACTGAAGTGCCTGCCTAGCTGTCCCACCCCCAGCCTTGCTCTTCTGTAGGTTAGAATCCAGCTACTCCTCCACTTTAATAACACACGACATACTCTTTGGGTGTTTCATTAATCTCTCCAGTGGCTCCTTTTAAGTCTTCTTCAAGCACTTAGTTCTTTGACCTTCCCTGGTCCTTTTATTTCATCATTCTACACCAGTGTTTACCAAAGAGTCACTAGGTGGTCTCATTAAAAGTACAATTTCACATCCCCCCCACCCCCCCACCCCTGTCCCACCCACACATACCCAAGACCTACGGAATCAGCATCTTGGGGATGAGGGTCATAAATCTGCATTTTAAGCCAGCTTCCAGATAATTCTTATGAAAAATTCAGGTTTGAGTATTACTGTTCTACACTCACCCATGGCTTCAATTACTATCTATATGCTGATGGCATCTATCTGTTTTCCGGTCTGACCATTTCCACTTGAGTGTCTCACAGGAAATTCTAATCCAAAATGCCCAAAACTGAACACCTTGCCCCTGAATCCTGCCAAGAGTCTTTAAAAGACTTAAAAGACTTTTCTGTACACTCACTCACCCTGCTTTCAACTTACCTATTGAAGGTAGGGTTCCATCCCTACAATGCCATCCAAATCATCCCCAATGACCTTAGTTCCGAAATCCAGTTGTCACTTTCAACTGGTATCCCCCCCCCGCCCCCCCACACAGTTCTCAAATAGGTTTTGCTCTACTCCTGGGGAGGGGGCAGAGGGGAGAAGCATCAATTCCGACAGGTTCTCTCTCCTCAGGACTCTGAGCTCTTTCCACTTCTCACTCCCTTAAAGTTCTTAACATCTATTGTCTAGGGTTAATGGCTCTCCTGATTGACCAACCCCCTGGCCATCTGTTCCCACAGTGAGAGTTAAGAGTCACCAGTAATCTGATCCCAGATTTTTCAAATCCTCCCCAAACCCTGTAGAGAAACAAAATCCTACCTAATCTGCTGTCTTACTATTTCTGCAGATTTTAATCTTTCATTACTGATATGGTAGCCGAAATATGGCTAGTCCAAATTGAGATGGGTGGCTAAGTACAATACATATTGGATTTCTAAGTCACACACACAAAAAAAATTCTCAGTAATAATTTTTATACTGATTACATGCTGTAATAAGATTTTTATATATTGGGCCAAAATATATTAATAAAATTAATTTCACTTGTTTTTACTTTAATGTGACTACTACAAATTTTTTAATCACACAAGTGGTTCTCTAATTCTTCTATCGGACAACACTGCTCTAGAACTTTATGATCCAGCCATGCTGAAAAGGTTTTTATTTCCTCAAATGTCATGCTTTTCTGTGCTGAAACTACTTCCTCTCCCTGGTACCCTTTTCTTTCTTTCATCTGATTATCTCCTACACTTGACCTTCAGGATTCAGTTTAAATGTCACTATGAGGGCAGGCCACAAGAGTTCTCGCCTGCATTGCCGGAGACCCGGGTTTGATTCCTGGTGTCTGCTGCCGTTTAAAAAAAAAAAAATCACTATGAGGAGCTTCCCTGCTCCTACAGGCGTACCTCCTATGTGCTCTCATGTATCCTTCTACCATACCACGCATCCTGCACTGTACTGCACTTGATAGTTTGTCTTCCCACTCTCTACACCAGGATGTTTCCTATGCTCACCAATTTCTTAAACACAGGGAAGAAATTGTGTTTCTAGGGACTGTGCCTTATTTAGTGTTGCATTCCCAGGATCTGGTACATTGCTTGTTGGGTGTTGCATCCTCAAGTACTAAGTCAATACCACTAGAAGGGCTGAGTGAAATGACTTCTCTGGACCCGCAACATGAAACAGAGCTGATATGTAGAGAAGTTATGAATTAATATTTCCTTTTCATCCTTCACCTGTCACACCCTATCAAACACCACCCCAACCCTCTCTCTCTTTTCTTTTGCCCCCTGTGAAATTTTGAAATATCATCGGTTAATTTGAGGAAATGATCAGAACAAAGTGAACACAACTCTTGCCTTCTAAATATTTTTAAAATGCTTTACTGCTAGAAGTTACTCACTGGGAGAAAAATTACCTAGTCATTGGGAAACACTCTTATAACATTTCTGAAGATCAAGTCTTCACAGGAGTTTATGAGACCTAAATCCAAATCATTTTCTTTATAACCCTGCTCTGTTGGCACTTACGCAGAAGTTTTGAGTACATGAAAACTCCTGGCCTACTTACATTATAATTAACATTTATCACATTACTCCCTATTTAAAAAAAATTAGTATACACAAAATTCAAAAAAAGTAAGAAAAGACAGTAGCTATGCTTTTTCTCAGTCTCATTAGATATACATTTTTTATGTAGCATCCTCAGTGTTCATCCACCTTGACTATGTTGGGTTTTTCAGTGTTTTGTGCATGCGTGCGTGTGTGTTTGTTTTTAATACTTTGGTGCTTTTTGTGGCACAACCAAGACTTACAACTATTTGAGATTAAAATGTCTGGAGATTTATAAAAAACCTATGTTAAGCCTCATCTTGATTCGAGACACTACTTTAGTGTTTTTCTGATTCTACTGCCTCACCATTTCTTTACTTCTCAATATATTAGTATGTCTGTCTTCACTACTCTGCTGAAATGTCTCACTCAAAGTCATCATTTAATGGGAATAGGTCAAAGGGATACAGAGCCAAGTAAAAAAGCTTCTAATGGCCAAAGCTGGAACAAAATTTAAGCAGCAAAATTAATAAAGCAATTTTGGATTATAACTCAAAAGTACAAAATAAATATCCAGGAGTCCATACAGATACAAATAAGTGAGGCAATTTTCTCCAATGCAGAAAATTTCCAAAAAAGAATTTATGTAAATATTCTGACTCAAGAAGGAGGGAGCATAGCCCCCCAACTCCTTAAGTGTGGGCTTTCCATAGTGAATTCTTTCCAAAGAGTACAGTAAGGTAAGAGGGGAAAAAGCACAGTTTTACAGTGGAGAAAGCTGACAAATACTACTTCAGTGAGGTGATCAAGGTCAACATCAACAGTGATAAATCATCTTCATAATATGTACCTTTGATATAATTTGATGAAAATGGCACTTTACTCCTGTGGTCTTCCTCCCCAAATCCATAACACCAGTCTAGTCATGAGAAAAATCCAGACAAGTCCCCGCTGAGGAACATTCTACAAAATACCTGACCAGTTCTCCTCAAACAGTCAAGGTCAACAAAAACAAGGAAAATCTGAGAAACTGTCATAGGAAAGGGGAGCTTAAGGAAGCATGGCTACAAAATATAAGGTGATATTCTGGATGGGATCTTGGAACAGAAAAGGACATTAGGTAAAAATTAAAGAAACCTGAAAAAAGTATGGATTTTAGGTAATAATGGTACATTAATACTAGTTTGTAAGTTGTAACAAATACACTATACGAATGAAAGGTTAATAATGGGGTACATTGGGTATGGTGTATTTGGGAACTCTGTGAGCTATCTGTAATTTTTCAGTGAATCTAAAACTGTTCTAAAAAAAAGAGCCTTTTTTTTTTACGTCAACATTGACTTCGTACTTGCAAAATCTGATCACCTTTTCTCAATCTTCATCTAACTTGACTTCACTGCAACACTGTTAAATAATCTTCCCCTTATGGAAACTCTCAATTTAACTTCTTCAATCATACCTTCTTTTTGTCCTGTTTCTGCCGAACACTCTTTTCAAGTCTCCAATACTGGATTCTTCTGATACATTAAGCAATATTTCATAGGTTTCTGTCTTTGTCTTGTCTTATCACTTTATATTATCTATCAGGGGGAAAAAATATCTACCAATCCCTATAGCATTAACTATGACCTTTAAGTTGAAGGTGCCATAATCTATATCTCTAAGCCCTATTTTTTAAAGGAGAGACAGTATTTCTAAATGCCTACTAGACATCTCTGCCCACGGACCTTTGAAGTTCTTAAACTTATAACACCCCTTCTTTCATCTGCAAATCCTATAGCTAGCTCCTCTTGTGTCCCCTATCATGATTAAGTAAGGGCATTATAACTTCCACAGTTATTCATTAAGACCCATGCATATACCTGAGACTGTTTTCTTTACTACCATTATCTGCTTTGATCTCATACATCTATTGTTTGACTCTATTTCTAGCTGTTCCTTTACTGTCATTGTATTGGTGTTCTTGAATATCTACCAGTCCTAAATTCAAACTAGCCTTGGCCGACTTTGGAGCCTGAAGGGGAGTCCAAGCATGGCAGAGACCTCTAGTCCTGGTAAGGGACAGAGGTATGAGATGTCACTGTTCTGTGCTCCTTGGGAAAGATACAAAAACACCCATAACCTGTAGCTGAGACCATCACTGATTCTGGTGACCAAACCAGGGACAAGTTAATCTCCAAGGGGCATGAAAGGACATCAACTTTTCAATTAACTATCTCTGTCCACTTTAAGTGTGAGGCTTTTAGAGAAAGCTTGTCTCTAGAACTTTGTAGCCCCTGGGGCATTGCAATATGAGGTCTCTGTTCCTGAGACTGGAGAAGACTTTTCCAACATTTCCCAAAAAGGAGGTCACAACTTCCTGAAAGCTACATGCCCACAGGGAAAATTCTCCTTCACCTTATCTTTGGCAGATCATTGTTTGCTCATCAAACCATTACATACACACACACATACCCTTTCCCTTGTTAATAAAATCTGATTTTATTGAGACAATAGGAAATCATGTCCTTAGTGGAGGCTGATGCCAAACTCCAAATGGTAAATCTTTGATTAGTTTAACCCAAATGGTTCTCAAACTTTTTGGTTTCCAGACCTCTTTGACTTCTTAAACATTGTTCTAGTTTGCTAGCTGCTGGAATGCAATATACCAGAAATGGAATGGCTTTTAAAAAGGGGAATTTAATAAGTTGCTAGTTTAGCATTCTAAGGCTGATAAAATGTTCTAATTAAAACAAGTCTATAGAAATGTCCAATCTGAGGCATCCAGGGAAAGATACCTTGATTCAAGAAGGCCAACGAAGTTCAAGGTTTCTCTCTCAAGTGAGAAGGCACATGGTAAACACAGTCAAGGTTTCTCTCTCTCTGGAAAGGCACATGGCAAACACAACATCATCTGCTAGCTCTCTCTCTGGCTTCCTGTTTTATGAAGCTCCCCAGGAGGCATTTTCCGTCTTCATCTCCAAAGGTCACTGGCTGGTGGACTCTCTGCTTCTCTTAGCTATGTCATTCTCTGCTCTCTCAGAATCTCTCACTTTCTCCAAAATGTTTCCTCTTTTATAGGATTCCAGTAAAGTAGTCAAGACACACCCAAATGGGTGGAGACATATCTCCACCTAATCCAGTTTAACAACCACTCTTGATTGAGTCACATCTCCAGGGAGGTAATCTAATTAAAGTTTCAAACATATAGTACCAAATAGGGATTAGGAGAAATAGCTGCCTTTACACAATTGGATTAGGATTAAAACATGGCTTTTCTAGGGTACATACATCCTTTCAAACCAGCGCAAACATCATTCTCATATCTACTTCTGCATTCAATCTGCTCTCTTCCTTTTTCACGAAGATGGTGCCGAAAGCAAAAAAGGAAGCCTCTGCCCCTCTCAAAACCGAAACCAAAGCAAAGGTTTTGAAAGCCAGGAAAGCACTACTGTAAAGCATCCACAACTACAAAAAAAGATCTACACTTCACCCACATTCTGCCACCCCAAGATGCTGCATCTCGGAAGACACCCCAATATCCTCCGATGAGCACCCCAGGAGAAGCAATCTTGACTACTGTACCATCATCAAGTTCCCCCGGACCACTGAGTTAGCCATGAAGAAGATTGAGGACAACAACACACTTGTATTCTTGTGGATGTCAGGGCCAACAAGCATCAGATCAAATAGGCTGTGAAGAAGCTTTATGACATTGACATGGCCAAGATCAACACTGATCAGGCCTGATGGAGAGAAGACGTATGTTTGACTGGTTCCTGATTATGACACTTTGTATATTGCCAAGAAATTGAAATAATTTAAACTGAGTCCAGCTGGCAAATTCTAAATATGTTTTTTGACAATTAAAAAAAATTTTTGCTCTCTTAGTTGAAGTATATTAAAAAAATCCAACCTCATACAAATAAGTAATAAGAAAAGAAGAAATACTTCAATAATCTTTTCAGATAATTTTGGATTTCTTCTGTAACAACACACCCAAACTCAGAGCCATAGTTTCTTGAAGGTTAGTTACAACATAAAATCTGAAAACATATCAGTGAAATTTTGTACTCTGTTAAACTTAAATCTCTTGGTCTGTTTTGCTCTTTGAATGGATCTTTTATCCATGCATGATTCTATAACATCAAGCATTGATCATTTGGAAAATATTTGTTCATAAAGGTATGCAGACCTTTCAAATGCTGACACATTTCATTATATTATATTAAAAAATCACTTGTTAATATCACCACCTATTTTATCAGAAAAATCTTTAAGTATTGGGAAGCTGTCAAAATCACAATAGTGAATACAGGTTACCCAACATTTTAATTTTAACTGAAAGCTTGAATTTTATCATTTGCAACAAATACTGACAGTTGTTTTCATTGAAGAGACAGGCTCCCTTTGTTCATTTTCAAGAAAAATGTCTGCAAAGCTCCAACTCCGAATCACCATGTTTTGTAATTCTTTAAAAAGAAAATTCTATGGAAAACCACCATTTCAGCTCAGAACTCAATAATTGAACCAGTGCTACTGAGATTCCTGAGATAACTAAAGCAGTTTAGTATGCAGCCAAACTGTTTAATGGTTACTTACTTCATCATACAAAATATTGAAAAGACATATACTACAGGGTCAAGATTTAATAAAATTAATCACTTCCTCTGCTTCATCAATGGTAGAATTAATCAAAATTGGCTTATAGAACAACAAAAAATATTGAGGGCCTGATAGTGAAGAATACAATGACTGCTATAACATTTTAGTGCCACCACTTTGATTTGTGTGAAAGTGCCAGCTGTGTAGTCAGTACAGATGTCAATACAGTGAAAAAGGCAAATGACATCTTAGAATTATTAGGGAAACTGATTTTAAACTTGTGAATTTCCTGAAAGGATCTCAGGACCTCCAGGTTCCATGGCATGCTACTGACTTAGCATGTGATATTCCAGTTTTCTTACCAATTGTTAGTTTTGCAATAAGCATATGACATAATTTTGATCAAGAAGCCAAGGGGCCTGTGGTAGGTTGAATTATGTGCCCTAGAAACAAAACAAAACAAAACATGTTCTTAATCTTAAACCCATTCTTGTGGCTGTGAACCCATTGTAAATAGGACCCCTTGAAGATGTTACTTTTGGTTAGGGCCTGGCCAACTAAATCAGGATGGGTCTTAATCCTATTATTGGAAGCCTCATAGAGAAAAAAGCCATGGGGAGGAGCAAGAAGCTGGAATCTGGAAGAGAAAGGAGAAGACATCCCTATGTGACTGAAAAGCCAACGAATTCCCAGCATTTCCCAGCCAGACAGAAGATAGCCACCAGAGCAGGAAGTAAGCATCCAGCCTCTGAAACTGTTGAGCCAATAAATTCCTGTTGTCAAGTCAATGCATTATATGGTATTTCTCCTAGAAACAATGACAGGGTCTTTGGGAAAAGTTTCTGCCTTTTAATGAGAGGTGTGGAAGCAGAAATCTCCCTTTTCTGTTTTGTACTGTGTCATCTACATGAGAAGCCTAGCAATAGCCTGCCCATGAGAACAAACAGAACGCTGAATTTGAGAAAGTTTAAAGAAGGAAAATACCAGGGCAACTGATGTCATTGTTGAATTCCTGAGTTATCCAACTCTGGAACTGTCCTATCTCTAAACTTCTTGTGAGGTGAGAAGATAATTTTCCTTAGTCTTAGTGATTTTAGATGGATTGAAAGCATCTTTTCTCATACATAGTCTTACACTTCCTGTTACTCCATTGGTATTCGAGACCCCAGGAACCTGATCACAAATTTGGCATGTTCCACACTCTCTGAAATGAGCTAGCAAAACAAAATGATTACAAGTCATTTAACAGGGCACAGTAACTGGAAGGAGGCAGACCTAGTTCAACAACTAAAATGGGTGGCTTATATAGAGGCAAATCTAATGAAAGAACCACAATTAAATTTTAATAAAAACATAATGAGAACCCTTAAAGGGGTGAGAGCATAGCACCAAAAATTCTGAGACAAAAACATTATTTGACTTATAGTAAGGATTAGAGAGTAACCAGGTGTTCAGAGGCAAAATATCTGTGATATATCTGAGTGCCAAGAAATCAAATCATAGATTATATAGGCAATAGAAAAGAATTCATTTTTCTATGTTAACACAACCAATGTTCTACCACTAAAGTTAAAGATGTTGTCATGAGTAAAATAAACAAAATGTGAATTGTCAGTTTACAGTAGAGTTCCAAAAGAAAATAGTCTTATCTTTTGATAGCTACACGTTGGTTTGAAGATATCTAATCCCTGATTTTTATTTTTATTTTTTGGCTTTCAATAAAGGGAGATTTATTTAGTTAATGTGTTTTTCAGAGGAAAGGCAGCTAACTTTCAACTGAGGTTCTTTCTTATGTGGGAAGGCACAGGGCGATCTCTGCTGGCCTTCTCTCCAGGCCTCTGGGTTCCAACAACTTTCCCCGGGGTAATTCCTTTCTGCATCTCCAAAGACCTGGGCTGAGCTGCAAGTGCTGAGATGAGGTATGCTGAGCTACTTAGTGTGCTATGTTGAACTCTCTCATTTAAGAACCAGACAATTAAGTCAAACATCATTCACTGAAGCAGGCACACCTCCTAGCCAGATGTAATCAGGAACAGATGAGCTTCATGTACCATTGGCTCATGTCCACAGCAATAGAACTAGGCACATTCACCTGGCCAAGTTGACACCTGAACCTAACTAACACAACTAGTATTTCAATTTACCCCAATTTTTTTTATCCCCCTTATCCTCCCCCCCATTATTTATTTATTTATTTATTTTTCCTTATTTTTTTTCTCATTTGTTCATATCCTGGATAAAAGGAACACCTGGTTAATTTTTAATTAATCAGTCTTGTAGATAGAGAATCTGTCTTATAGATAGGAAAAAAATATATTTTTGGTTCTCCTATCCACTTCTACTATGTGTGTCAGGGAGGAAGAGGAATATTTCACAGCTCTTTGTGCCTTGCAAGATCAAAGTTCCTGTCTCTATAAGAATCTAGTGCACAGTACAGAGAACAGTTTTGAGAAGATAACAATCTCTCTCTGTAAAAGGCAACTTTCAACTCTAATGAATAGTGATTCTAAGATTGAGATAAATGATATAAAGAAATGTTTTATCTCCAGCAGAATATACTAGTAAGTAACTTACATGCTTTAATTTGGACTAGATCTGGAATATGGAGACATTACCTCAATCTAGATCTATTATTTTAGAGGTTTCAAAATAGAGAAGTGCAGTACCTTTAAATTTTCACCAGATGAAAAAAACAAATTTGCAGGTAGAAATGAGACTAAGCCTTGAACAGAAATGGATGGGACTATGAATCTTAACTTGTATTAGGAGATCAGGTACTAAAAGAGTATAAAAGGAAGTGAAATGAGAACTGAGGACCTTTTTTTATGCTTGACATTACAACTAAAATTCAACTTCGACAAAAAAAACCTTTAACAAAAACAAAACCATTGAATTACTTTAGGACTTTCTTTTCTCAAACAGAATACACAATGACATTCTTCTTCTCTAATGTCAGAACAAATATGGATAATGGAGATCTCTAAAATTTGGTAACAGAAGAGGCTCAGAAATGAGGAGTATGTTAGCCAAATTAACCATCACAACCATGGCTTATTTGCAACAACTTCAGTAAATATATCCTTGATAAAGATAATCATTGAATATGATATATGACTAATATGTATATTAGTAGTTGTATCTTTACTTAAGTTTTCCATCCTGTATCATAACTATGATACAAATAAAAATAACTCTCTAGTTGTTTCATACTTCACAGTTTATTAACATTGATCAATATATCTATAAAAATTTGCATTGCTTTCTACTTTAGAATGGTGTCAAATTGATCTTGGGTGATGTCAGTACTTTTCCCACCTCCCTGATGCAAATGGGCTTAGATGTTATATCCTAGTAAATATTCTCAATGACAATTTAAGATTGTTTTCAGAGGTTATTTTTTGAAATTACATCAAATCAAAACCCAGCAAGAGTTAATACCTGTCTTTTGAAGCACTAACAGAAAACAAGATAGGTATCAGCAAGTTTTAAGTAAGTTATAATTGGATGAATTAAATTACAATTACATTGGACCAATTTGGCAAGTATTATTTAAAAAGAAGCTCTTTAAACTTTGAAGTAATATAGTATTTTAGGAGTATTATAAAAAAAATGACTAAAATTTTTTAAGCAGCTGTATATCTTGGGGCTATAATGTATTTGGTGTTTTAATTTGAGGTTGGATTTTTTAATTGGAGATTCAATTTGGCAATTTAAATGCAGACACTGAGTGAAATAACTAGCTCAATTCTTCCAGCAATGATATAAAAATCTTTTTTTGCCGTATTGTCCCTTTCAGTTAGATGCCACCTAGCAAAGTTGGTTCTGAGTATTGACAGCCTTATTAGCCATCCAAAGGGAGTTTGCTGAGTCATAACATAAATGCAAAGCCCTTGCCATGACATACGCTGGAAAATTTGAGTGAGTCTCCTCCAGTAATATCAGACAGACATGCTCAGTCTGTGGCTCCATAGTCACAGTTGTATCCTGGAATAGATACTAAATTTGTACTCACTGGGGCTATAGCTATAATCCAAGTGAAAGTTACCAATGTACAAACTATATAAGGAAGAGTAGACAGATTTGAAATATATTTTGGAGATAGAATTCACAAGTCTTGGCTCCAAACTGTTCAAAAGGAGGATTGGTGTAGACTGGGGATCAAGGATATACTCTTGGGTTTGAGATATGAACAAATATATGGGTGAAGTTATCTTTTTCCAAGAGGGAGAGGAATGAAAGAGGCGAGGTAGGGGGACAAAGACTTAATAGTCAGAGATATTTTAAGTGTGAGATGTCTGAGACAGCTCAGTGGAAATGTTAAGCAGTTAATGGAATGTACAGGCCTGGTTCTAAAGAGATATCTGATCAGATGATAAATTTGGGAGCTGTCAGAACCTAGATGGTATTTGAAACCACAGGAATGAATATGATTGCTCAAGAGTAATGTAGTAAAGTGTAAAGAAGGCCCAAGGTCTCTGCCTGGAAATTTTGAGGAATTGTTCAATGTCCCTACCCCAACCCACCCATCACCCCATTTTTAGTAGGCTAAACTTCTCATATATTAAGGTCTCTGCTTAATTTTCACCTTTCCCAAAAGGCCTTCTCTAATCCCTTAGTCTAAATTAGGCAGTCCTCTCCCCTCACATGCTCTCTCATCCTTTTTCTTCAAAGTGCTTGTCATAATTTTTAATTAATTATTTGTGGTTATTTGTATCATATTTGTCTCTCTCCTATAATGCACATTTTATGAGGGCAAAGGCCATTTGTTTTGCTCTGTATCTCCAGTGCCTAGCACAGTGCCTAGCACATAATAAATACTAAGAACTGAGTAATGAATAAAATGGATATGAATATTGGTCAAATGTAACATGAGCCTGTTGATATTAAAAATATTAAAAATTTAGCAATTATTTTATATATAACAATTTAAGATGTTAATCAATTAGCATTTATCTTGAACTTTGCTAAAGAAAGAGTAAATTAAATAGGAAATATTCTAGCATTGTAGTGCACTGTTTCACTCTTCATGACGGGTCTATGATATACAAATGTTTATGGAGAACTTTATATTTTCAAAGTACAAAAAAATTCATCAAAGGTACCAGTGTTCTATCACAAGCTCCCCAAGTAGAGGGAGCTTATCTTATTCACCTATATCTTCTTCACTGTTTAAGTTATGATGCATAGTTCATTAACATTTATAGATTCAATACATGTTTTAATTATAACATTAAAACATTTACTTATGTGTTTTAATAATAACGCTAGTAAACAAGGTGGAAACGACATTGATTTTGCTGCCATTATCTTATTCAAAGTGCCCATCTTTGTAAATGTTCTTTATACCAGGAGCCCAATTCTAAAATTTATTTTAACATCTCTTTACACAGATATTTCTTCCTCGAAAGACGTGTACAACCAGCAGATACTACTGGAAGTGTAAGGTCTGCAAAGTTTGATTGACAACCATCTGCTCCCATCTTTGGCACTCCTTTTCCTCTCTAAGATAACCAGTGATTTTATGCTGTACCTTAGTACTTAGAGGTTCCCAATGCAACATCCAGCCATTTGGTATACCATGTGATCTTCCCTTAGATTTTCCTGTCTTGTTTCTAATTCCTTCCCAATCTCATTGCCTAGTGTACAATGGAATGTGTGGCAGTGGGTTAATAAATCACTCTAAAAATCATAGCATGTTAGAACTGGCAGGGCCTTTAAAATCTGTCTTCCTCATTTTTCAACTACTAGGTAATTACATTACTTTCTAGGTTATGTTAATTTAGATTATACAAATGCCTTTAGGGTGTGCCGCTAATGGTGGGAAGCTGGTGCTACTCAAATCACATCAACAGTCCTTTGGTACACAGAACAGCGTAAATTAGGCACTTACTTATTTAAATGAGCGTCTTCACAGTTTACTCCATTTTAAAATGGAAGAGCAGATGATTATGAAGTTGCTGCTTTTTAGTTTTTAAATCATTCAGGTGGGCATGAGTCATCTAGGGAGGTTTTTGCTTTGTTTTGTTTAAATGCAGATTTCTAGACCTGCTGTTTCAAAATGTTCAGAGAAATAGCTCATAATTAAAGCATCCAGAGTCCTATAGCAATTTGGAACTGATATATATTGCTGGTTAAAAACTCCTGGTTTAGATCACCTCTGAGGTGATAACCAACTCTTAATTTAATACAGAAAAGTCATATTTTAAAAAATAATTTTCAGGCAAATCTTTGAGCTGTTGAGAATTTACTGATGCATCATCAAAAATATATTTTCCCCAAGAAACACAGATGATGCTTTGAGATGAAAAACAGCCGAGGGATATAGGGAGATATTTATGTCAAGGGGAGAGACTGTATCTCCAGGCACAACTATTCATCAATTTTCCTGACAATAAAACTTCCCATACAGTTTGTGAGCCAGGGATACAGACGAACGACTATATATTTTTTAAATGTTCTCCTTTGGGAAAATTTGCTCAGGAAAATCATTGCCCATTGATGATACTTTCCTTAACATCTTCATCATGCTTGCATGTACCTTACACTCTCCAACTGACTTTTTCTAGCTGTAGCCTATGCTCCTTGGCTAGATTCCCAAAATCCACCCTAAAATCTAAAGAACTACTTTGGTTGTTTTGAAAGAAAGCTCTTCTATTTTCATTTCCACAGAATTATAGAATGCTTGTATATTTAGTTTGACTTGTTTTTTTTTAAAGAAACTACATAAAGGGTGGGCCACGATGGTTCAGCAGGCAGAGTTCTTGTCTGCCACGCCAGAGACCCGGGTTTGATTCCTGGTGCCTGCCCATGCCAAAAAAAAAGAAGCTACATAATTAGTAATCTATATTGTATGTATGACTGTGTATCAAGGTAATTGTATTGTTTTCTCTTTTATATGTCAAATTAAAATCTCATCACAAAACTTTAGGAAAAAAATCCAGAAGGAAAGAAAAGTTAAATTGAAACGTATCCCTACTATATATAGTCAGATCATCAAGTGGGAACTGGATTCATTGACATCAGGGTCTCATTATCTTAATTTGACTCTTATCCCAAAAAGAGTCTGTCAAATTTTAGGATTCCTCATCATAAGACTTCTATCTCCAGGGGAAAAATAAAGAGTACGTACAGAATAGAAGAAAATCTCGAAAGTTTTTAATCTCCTCAACATCATGTAGGCAAGGACAGAGTTCCATTTATAATTTTTAGAGACCTGAACCTCTGAAACACTGTGATTCCTCATATATTGTTCAAATAAACTCACTACTAAGCTATAAAGTGCAAAATGCAAAACTTACATGTCCACTTTAATTAAAGGCTTTCTCTCCATATATATGTCATAAAATATATGTTATAAATATATATATGTTATAAAAATACATATATGTTATAAAAATCTGAGCAAATTTATCATTGCTGAACTTTCTTCGATTTTAAGTGCCCCTGCTTTGCTGGAACCCAGTGAGCAATTCAAGATAGGGGAAGAAAAACTTGCCTTAAACAAGCGTCTTCCTCACCTGTCTCCCCCTCAATGCCTGAATAAAATATGGATCTCACGTTCCACTTTAATGTGACATCATCCATTTACATACAACTTTCACTCTTATTTTCTCCTACCTCTTTCAATCACATATTCTGGCTTAGTCTTCTTAGCCTAGGACAATGTTTGATCTCATTGCCTATGTGATCTCTATATATTGTCCTTTCTGCTCATTCATCAAGCCCATACACAAATAATGCCTAAACTCTGGTTTTTATTCACAAGTCACTTTATCAAAATCCATACGATTTCTTTTTCAAATACTTAAGTTTTCTTAAAGCTCCCTGCCCTTAAAAGCTTACTTTTACTTAGGCCTGGAGGGCATGGCTGACCAGTGACAGCTGTGGTATTGTCATCTTACTGCTGTTTAAACCTTGGCCTTAAATGGAAAATGGCCATTTTAGTAGGTCTACTTAACCCAAAGCACAGCTGGAAATGTCAGAACACTTGATACTAAAAGAGTAAATTTTAAATCATTCATTTTCTTAAAAAGTTCAGTGATAAGTGTGAGAGCAGGCAGTGATATGACATAATAAAAAAGGTACAGATTTAGAGCCAGACAGATTTGGGTTTGAATCCCAGTATCACTGTTTACCAAGTAAGGGAAATTATCTAACTCCAGGCCTCAGTCTCTTCATCTGCAAAATATTCCTTACTTTACAGGGTATTTTTGAAAATTTAATAGGATGATATGTATACAGCATTTAGCACATTATCCTATACACGGTATGTTGATAATTGGATTTATTAGTATCCTAGGTAACTGTTTTGTATGAACACAAAATTAATTTTAGAATGCTCTGTCCCTCCCACCCCCACCCCATCATCATCTCTTTACCTCTTCTGCTCTCAAAGAATCCTCAAATTTTGTACAGCTACAAAAATCTGCCCATTAATATCTCTCTTTCTAAGCAAGACTCTGTTCCAATGCTTGGTCATTTTATATTTCAACTACCACAAATTTATTCTTCTTGCTTTGCACGTTTGATGACTTGGACCATTTTTACAAGTAAAATTATCTTCTACAGGTGTGTTGGCTCTGCCACGTTTCTCCTTAATTCTACCTACTGCTACTGCCAGCTCCTCTACCCCAGAGAATTGGGTCAAGTGATATGAGGATGCTCCAAAGTCTTTGGGGTTTTTAATAACAGGATAAAATGTCTCCGTATTCTACAGGTAGCTTCTAAATTAGTGTAGGTATATAAATAAATAAATAAATAAATAAATAAATAAATAAATAAATAAATAAAAATTAGTGTAGGTGACGTTTACAAAATTATAATAGCTCTTTGTCCTTAGACTAATTCAGTACCAAGAAAACAAACAACCTTTAAAGAAATCAAAGAACTCACAATCTATATGTCAATCAATTTCAAATCCTAAACATGCTCTTAAGAAAAGTCAATTCATTTCCAAATGTGTAGCTTGTAGTAGCTCTTTTCCAATGATTTTGTATTATTAAACATTTGGAAGTACCTGGTATATTACAGTCAATGAGGTATGTTCTAGTTTTGCAGGGATATGGGAGGAAATATGTGAGGGATCCAAGCAGTGGGAACTATGGCAAGAGACAGGTTTTCAGTAAGGTAGATTTTAAAGGGTTGAGCAGCTACCCAGTAGTGCCTGCTACCCAGTAGCACTCAGTAAATTTTGGATATATAACCTTTCTTCTGTTTTGTTCATTCCTGAATCCCCATCACCTAAAATAATGTCCACATAAATCGTTCAAAATCATTTATTAAATAAATAAATGGCTTTTGAAGGGGAGTTGACCATCTAGAAGCTTCTATGACCTTCTATGACAGCAACTTGCACAACATTTGTGGTGGACTTTTGCTGGGAGGGAAGAAGAACATTCATCCTTAAATAGAGTGCTTGGTAAATAGAGAATTTCCTACATAACTCCATACTTTAAACATTCCGTCAGAAGATTTCACAAGCTCTAGGCAACTGAAACCATTAAATTTAACTCTAAGCTAATATTTAACCTTCATCTCAGGAAGTTTTGCCCCATATCTCATGCATATTAATTGACAATTTAATCCCTTCTTCTTTTGCTCTGATCTCTGGGAAAATATTTCTATAGTGCCTTCATTTATTGTTAATAGAGTCACCATTCAGTTTTTTTTTTTTTTTGCTCCAGGCTAACTCAAGTGTACTTTCATACTTCAGCTATTCATTCTGACCCTTTAATTATCTCTGTTGCTTTTTGAATGTTCTCCACATTTTTAATGTCTAAAATTGTATAGCCCAAGCTTAGGCATGATATGTTGGGACTGGCAGGTAGAAGCTGTGCTAATGCTAAGTGATTTTTGTAAGATAACCTCATGCTTCCTATTTCAGTTTATGTGGACTTGCATCAGTCTGAGTTTTGTTTTTCTTTCTTTCTTTCTTTTTATTATCACATACTCCATTTGCAAGTTCAGTCACACAGTTTCAGAAAAAGCTATCTTTTATATTGGGCGCTCACAGACTAACTGGCCATTCTCTGGTTTCTACATGTTATTCCTCTCCTCAAGTATATAACCTTGTGAGTATCAATACTAAATTTTCTCTTTTTTATCTAAACCGTGATGGTCTTAGCCCAGTGCTAAGTAAATGCAAGCAACCCCAATACAAGTATTCGTATCTGTAATCCAAAACCAATCATTCCCTCATCTCTGTATTCCAAAATCTTTCTTCCTCCTAAATTCCTTGTCTGGGTTATCAACATCACTAGATCCTCAAGCTAAAGGGAGCAATAGTTTTTTTTTATTCTTTCTCTCCTACTACCTACAGTTACTGGTTTCCAAGTCCTACTGTTTTCACCTGAAATATCCATTGAGTTTACCAGTTGATATGGTCCTTCCTCTTCATTTCACTCCTCCACTTAGTTCACTGAACTTAAGGCCTGACCTTCGTTCAGGTCTGTAGCATCCCTAGATTGTATTAAGCAGTAGCGTTTGGTTTTGGTTTCTCTCCTTCCATCCACCATTCCCTCCTCTCCCTAAACAGTGATCTGATCATGACATTTCTTGCTTAAAAACATCATGAGTAAAAAACAAAAACAAAACAAAACAAAACAAAAAACCATCATGAGTCCCCATTGCTTAAAAGGCATTCAAGACCCTGAGGCATTCAGGACACTTGCCTGTTCAGTCACATCTCTTGCCACTTCTCCTCCTCCCTCATTCCTCCTCAAATCCTGTATCAGGAATGGCTGATGTTTCAACTGTGATCAACTGGAAATGCTATAACAAACTGGCCATGCTTGCTATGAAGGAGGGTGGTGATAATGGTAGCACCTATGTGATATGTTTGTTGTCCATCTTGCTGCACACATTGAATCAAGAGTTCCTTAAATTTTCCTAATCTCCATTGTTTTGGTACTCTGTAACTTTTTATTTTCCTAGAACTGGTCTCCCAAGCTCCAAATATATATTGAATTTATAATTCAATACATAGTATTTGGACAGTAGATGAGCTTACACACACAAAAAAACTTAGATCCATATAGTTCATGTACCAAATGTACATAAAGGATTCAAGAATTAAATGTAGAAAAGTGGAGCTATAAATGTCTTAGATGGTAACATGGAAGAATTCATTTATAATCTTAGTGGTGGTGGTGGGGAGAGACCTTTTGTAACTATATCGAAAAATCCCAAAGTCATAATAAAAAAAAAAATCACAAATTTAATCCTATCAAAGCCAAGATCTTCAAAGAAGTAAACAAACAAAATACTCCACAACACTAAAAGCACACACAAAAGATGCACTGGGAGAATTATTAGCAACTCTTTGATATGAAAAATATCCAAAAGCTTGATACACTATTGGGAAGGGGAAACAGGAACTTCTGTATATTGCTGTTGGGAATGTAAAATGATGTAATACCTACGGAAGGCAATTTAGAAATATCTCCAGAATTGCAAAGGCACATACCCTTAACTCAACAACTTCAGTTATGGAAAATTATCTTACAGGTATACTTTCACCTGTGAAGAATGTCTAAAGCCCAAAATTATTCACTGCATCACTGTTTGCAATAGCAAAATTAGAAGCAACCCATCCGTAGGGAAGATATCTGTTATTACATCCTTACATCACATGCAGCTTTAAAACGCTTATTTCTCATGAAAACATAAGGAAGAAAACTCTATTAAAATGAAAAGAGCTCATATCATTTGCTTAAGGGCAAAAATATATATGATTTAAAACAGACTGCTTAGTTTATATGTTCTTGAATATATTTAGAAAGACTGAAAAGATATGCAAGAAAATAGGTACCATATCTCAAAGAACCTGGATGGATGGGAGATAGGGTAGGAAGGAGATTTTTTTACTAAAAACTTTGAAATTTCTTTTTAAAATCATGTAAATCATTATTTATTAGTAACTTAAAATAAGAGAAAAAAAATAAGAACTTTGAGTCAGATCTCACCATTGCCAGTTACAACAATTTCTGAAAAAATGTACAGTCTTTTAGGTTCTTTTCTTTCAGATTGTAACCAGTCAATGCAATCAAATCTGTCAATTTTACTGGTAATTCCCAATGCTATTCCCACATCAATCCTGTTGCCTTCTGTTTCAATCATTATAGAGGTAAATAATTGAATTTACTGTAACATTTATGGGTTTTTTGTTTATTATTCTATTGATTAATATTTAGTAAATTTCTTCCACTTTCCCAGGTACTCTGAAACATCTCTCACCATGAATTCTGTTGATGTCTAAGCACAATCACAATGTCCTCAGTGCTATGCTTCTTTCTCAACACCCGGTCATTTTTATATAGTTTTCTCTACCTGGAATGTTTTTCTCCACCCTGACCCCCACCTCCACAATGAGTTACATATTCTTCAGATCTTAATTATTTTCCCAAAGAGGACTTTCTATCCAGCCTGGAAAAGTTTAGAGTCCTTCATAGCTTGGTTGAATTTTACATTTGTTTTTGTAAACCATTTGTGGTTATCTGTCTCCCACACTAGACTGTGCAGTCCTAGGGGCTGAGAGGAAATCCTTTGCACTGCTTGCCTCTGCAGAGCCTGGCCTGCTTGGCACAAGACTCTTTGTGAATAGTTGGTGAATGAAGGAATGAGTACCCAGGGCACCATATGGGGGCATTGTGTGGGAAACTACAGGGAAAGATAAAAGTAAGAAAATCTCTGTCTTTCAATAGCTTATCTAGGGAGGTTAAGATTAATACACATATAATTGTAAGGCAGAATGTGATCCTTGCCTTAGGAGCTACAAGGAGCTACAAGCTATATGGGATTTAAAGCAAGGTGACAGCTAGAAGGATTTTTAAAATGTATTATATGTCAGAAAAATGCAGTAGTATTTGAAAAGGGATTTTGAAAGACTGCTGTGATTTCCTTAGGAAAGGGCAGGGTATTTAATTCAGAAAGTCAAATGTGTACAGGGCCAGGCAAGGGATGCATCTAAGTGAATGGCTAGTGGAAACTGATAAACAAGATCTAGAGGTTTTTCTGAAACTTGGCTGTATGTTAGAATCACCTGGGAGATTTAAAACTCCATGCTGAGGTCATAAACCATGCCAATTAGATCAGAATTGGGATGTGGGGGTGGTGTAGAATCTAGGCATGTGTATTTTTAAAAACCTGTCCAGGTGATTACAATGTGAACCATCAGAATCCTCATCACCCAGGACTTTTTAAAAATATAGACTCCCAGGTCCCACTCTGGAAATACAAAATAAAAATCTGTACTGCGACATTATCTCTACTGATTCTGGTGCATGGTAAAGTTTTAGAGGTGCTACCTAGAGAATCTTGGCCTCTTCCCAGGGAGTAATCATTCCTTAGACAGCACCAGTGTTTCTGTGAGGTAATGTAATCCTCCTGGTTGTAAATATTTCAACTTTTCCGTTCCTACTGCTGGCAACAACTCAAATAATTGAAATCATGGGCAGGCCATCAAAACATGATTGGGGCTTCCCAGTTTGGTAAAGGGACTGGTGAATTAGCAGAGTTTGTCTAAAGCTTTGAAAGCAGAAGTGGATTTTTTTGGTATTTACTTATAAAAATTTTTTAAGCAATTAGAGTATACCTGCCAATAATATTTAATGTTGAAGTTCAACTACTGATGCTGTTTTTGTTTAAGTGGGAAGTGGGACCAAAACAAGCTCAGCATCTCCTCCCCAACTCTCTTAATCAAAATGTGAAGAATATTTTGGAAATAAAGCTATAAATAAAGGTTTGGAGACCCTGGAATGCTGAAGTGGAGCTTAGTTCCTTAATTTTGGAAGCAATATAAATCAACGATTTTTAAAGCCAGGGTAAAGTTGTAATATAAGCCAAAAAAAAGCTTGCTCCCTCATGATTTGGTTGGTGATATAACTGGCATAAAGGAAACAATTGAAGAATTTTACCCAACAAATACTTATCAAGCTACTACTGTGTATCAAATGCCATTCCAAGTCCTTTATACTTTATCCATTCTGTGTCATGGACTTCATCCCTAGCCAGCCAGCATCCTGGAAAACTGACAGCATTGCTTATAGAGTGAATGATCTCACAGGAAAAAAGTGTGGCTGACTCAGCACAAGCATACATCCCTCCCTCTGGAGACTCTCAGGGACTCAGTAGCCTAGTCTTTGAAAACTGGAGATCACAAAGATTGGGGGCAGAACAAAGGGAGGGAGTTCAGAACAGACAAAAATCATAAAATCACTACATTGTTAAAGAGTTTGATCACAGTTACAAAACTTAAAATGGCAATAGTAGGATGTGTTTTTCAAGGAATAATAAATTTCAGCAACCATTTTCTTCTGCTCCTTCAACTGTTAAAAATTTATTCTTCCTCTGGGCAGGCCACGGTGGCTCAGTGGCAAAGTTCTCACCTGCCCTGCGGGAGACCCGGGTTCGATTCCCGGTGCCTGCCCATGCAAAAAAAAAAAAGAAAAAAAACCTTTATTCTTCTTAAAGTTAACTTTTTGTGCTGGGCAATGTTTTGTTTTGTTTTAATATCTTTATTGAGAAATATTCACACACATACATTCCATACGTGGATGGCTACAATCCAAGTCTCACAATATCACCACATATCACTATGACCACTTCATCGAACACCTGCATCACTCCAGAAAAAAAAACAAAAAGAAAAAAGAAAAACTCATACATACCACACCCACAGCCCTCCTTCTCATCGACTGCCAGCATTTCCATCTACCCAATTTATTTTACCTTTTGTTCCCTCTATTTTCCATTTATTTTTTATCCATATTTTTTTACTCATCTTTCCATACACTGGATAAAAGGAGCATCAGACATAAGGCTTTCACAATTACACAGTCACACTGTAAACATTATATCTTTATACAGTCATTTTCAAGGATCAAGGCTACTGGAATACAGCTCAACTGTTTCAGACACTTCCCTCCAGCCACTCCAATACACCATAAACTCAAAAGGGATATCTATAAAATGCATAAGAATAACCTCCAGGATAATCTCTTGATTCTGTTTGAAGTCTCTCAGACACTTAAACTTTATTTTGTCTCATTTCCCTCTTCTCCTTTTCTCAAAAAGTCTTTCTCAAACCCTTGATGCCAGATCTTGGCTCATCCCGGTAGTTCTGTCCCACACTGCCAGGAAGATTTATACCCCTGGGAGTCCTGTCTCATGTAGAAAGGGAGGGCAGTGATTTCACATGCTGAGTTGGCTTAGTGAGAGAGGCCACATCTGAGCAAAAAAAAGAGGTCCTCTGGGGGTAACTCTTAGGCCTAATTTTTAGTAGGCTTAGCCTATCCTTTGCAGGAATAAGTTTCATAGGAGCGAACCCCACAATCAAGGGTCAGGCCTATTGGTTTGGTTGTCCCCACTGCTTGCAAGAATATCAGAAATTCTCCAAATGGGGAAGTTGAATATTTCCTCCTTTCTCCTCAGCCCCACCAAAGGAACTTTGCAAATACTTCTTTAGTCACTGCCTAAATTCCTCTGGGATATATAGGGCCATCACACGAAGCCGGACAAACCAATAAAATCTCACACCCTGTTCAAGATTCTAAGTACTTAAGGTGTTCAACTAAACTGACTATACAAATTAAATTAGGAAATGCACTACTCATAATATAAATTTTGAACCAGAAAACATCTCTCCCTTTAGTTTTAAAATATGGATGATATCATCCTTTACCCCGTTCTCTGATATACCTTAGTCCTACCCAGAATCAGCTTCATTCATATCTCTACTCGAAGTCTGACCACTTTTTCAACTTTTTAAACAATTCCTGACTTTCATAGCTTCAGAGCTGTTACTCTGAGGCTGAGGTGTCACATAAATATCTGAAATTTCTGGGAATGATCAGGTTATTTACAAACAGCTCAGTATCTCAAAATTTGAAAATAACAGTTATACAACAGAATATATGTGACTGCTGTAAGAGTTTACAATGTAGGAACCTTTACAATAGACTGGGCAATGTTTTAATCTGCCTGTATGGAAACATTATATAAAATCACTTCTATGACTAAATATAACTGATTGCAAATGAAAACAAAGTGATGCAGTCTAAAGCCTTAAACCGTTGGTTGAACTTCTACTTACTAAGTTTCATAATTATTTTTTGACATGCACTAGGCAAAATTATTTTTGTAATCCATAAGAGCAAAAATTTTAAAAATTCACAAAATGGATTTCTGTAAGTCTGTTGTTTTTAAAAAGCCTTCTAAGCACTTGCAAAACTTTAAACGCTCAAAGAATATCACACTGTGAGTGCTGTACTATTCCTTTATCATTGTATAAAGCACCCATTTATTTTTTAAAAAAATACAAATTCTCACATCTGTTCTTCAGATGATTCCAGTGCAGAAGCACAGTCGCAAAGGAAAAGTGAAACAATATAATGTATAAGATAGACAAGGCACACAGACAAGATAAAGAGAGAAAAAATTGCCTTTTGAGTTAAAAAGAAAAAGTCACCGTCATCACAGAGGAAGAAAGGCATCTCTGAGCAAGAATGAAATGTTTTCCCCAGCTGGAGCTAGGGCATATAGAGGTGGGAAGGGGACAGGAGGGTACCAGGTGACAAATATTGTTTATGGCCCATGTAAACAGAAACTCGATTTAGAAACAAATCAATCCACTTACAGGACATATTTAACTTCACCTGTTGGAGGTTAAGTTCAGTCTCTTTCCCCTTCTTTGAATGAATGGGAAGGCCTTTGGCTCACAGCCTTCCACCCACCACAGGAATGTGTGCTATCTACAAAGCTGTTTTGAAACAAACCCTCAGCCCTTAAAGGAGCTGAAGCCACAGTTTTCTTCTTCTCTCTATCCGTGAGCCTATTGTAAATGTTGAATGTGAACCTTGAACAAGTAAAACAGTATCATAGGAATTCAAAACCAACTCTATCTAGGCTTTTTGTGTTTGTTTAAAAAAAAAAATAGAATCACAATTTACATTTTTATCTCTTCAGTCTTTTTGAGCCCAGAGCTATAGAGCAAACAAAGGGCTATTTCCTGACAGCTTAATACAAAGCTGGTTTTAAGGAAAACCTGAAAGTTGGCCTGGGAATGTCTGGCAGGACAGAGAACTGAGACTTACAAAAAAACTCAGATGACTCAAAAAAGACCTTCCAAGCAGTGCAGTAAATTCCAAGCCTTTTATATACATTTCAGTGGCCACTTTAATACAAGTATTTATCTATTTCCTTCAACTTTGTCCAATAGTCTTTCCATTCTATCTTTTTTAAATAAAAGTGTTTCTAGTACAAGGACAATGAGGTAAAATACACATCATGGAGACTTCTCTCACCTAGTCCTAAATGCTGGGAGGAAAATGTCATGAAAATTTCTAACCATATTTTAAATTTCTACTGTGATTTTTAAAAACCTGAAATTGAGAAGTCATTTGTGCTTCTTTTCCCCTTAGTGTAACTCTTTTTCATTGAAGAATAGATGCCCAGAAGCTGGCATGCCATTTCTGCACAACATTTGTCACTATTTTCAACTTATCATTTCCAATTTATTCTACAGTGTCAAGTGGCTGTTCTTAAGATAGTCTATGACTTGATATGATTTATCATGGAGGCTCCAAAACTTCAATTGGCATGAACTGAATTGAAAATGACATTAATCTGATTCCAAACATTGAGCAATGATCTTACAAATGTAACAGAGAAATAAGGATTTAAGGGATGATTTTGACTTCTGAATCATTATATAGATGTTCCTTTCTGCTGTCTGGTATATTGGAGCAGACAGAGGGAAATACCTGAGATCTCTAAATTGTAATCCAGCTGCCTTGATCTCTGATGATGACTGCATAGCCTTTTATCTTGTGCCCCTGTGATTGTAAAAACCTTGTGACTAATCCAGTTTTTCAATTTTGGAGTCTGATGATCACTAAGGACAGCCCCTAATATTTATTAACATAGGGTCTTGGGTCACCCCAGAATTAACCCACCGAAGTCCAAAGTTATCTTGATAACCGAGACTGGATCTAATCAAAGTGGGCTCGCCTGACATGCACAGTAACTTAGACGTTAACCTACAAGTCACCTATACCTCATTATGATACTAAAAATCACACCCATCATCATATTAAGGCCGCCATTTTCTTCCTAAACCTGTGATCAATCTGCGCATGCTCAATAATCTGATCACCTCTAATTAGATCCTCTGGGGCCACTGTGCTCATTATCCTAAACCCTGCCCATCTTTTAATTCTATAAAATTATCAGAATTAACTACAGTTCGGGGAGACAGATTTTGGGCCGCTAGGCCATCTGTTCTCCTGCTACGTGACTTGTAATAACACTTTTTCTCTCTGAAACTCCAGCGACTCAGGAATTGGTCATTTGAGTGAATTGGGCAAAAGAATCCACTACCTTTGTCCAGTAACACAAATGAGATGTGCATTTCCCCCATAAATAAACAAAACAAGAACACAATTAAAAAAAGAAATGACAACATCTTTAATATCCTTAATCTTAATGATAAGAAGTAGTTTAAATCTTTGCAATAAAAAAATAAATGACTAAACAAATAATTTGATAATTACTAGTCACTGATTATTCTAATTAAACTGGTTTCTTAGGTGAACTATATGTAAAATTTGAAAAGAAGTAGATCTAGGTAATTGTTTAGTTAATTACTAATGTAATAGATTCTAGGGGTCAGAGAAACAAACTTGAACATCTCAATATTTGTACATTTGAGGAAGCAAATTAAAAATAACAAAAGCAAAGAAATGTGGGAGAAGTGGAATAAGGAAACAAAAGAGAAGAGTCATCAATGGAGACAGCTTATTTATGATAGTGCACAAAACACAGTGCATTTTACTGTTTTCCTCAGTATCAGCCTCCCTCAGAGTTTGGACTGCCCAGGAAGTTAAAAAACAGAAGAATCTTTAGGAAAAAATATTCAGTCAACCAAACTGCCTTGTGAACTTGGCACTGGATCTTGCATTTGACATCGTGATTTTTATCACTTCTTTAAAGAATATGACAAAGCTCTTTAAATAATTCCCAAAGGGCATGGATTATTTCCAAAAGTGAGGTAAAGAAGTCTGTAATTATGTAAGCATTACTTTTTTAGCCTTTGCAAATTAAGATTATCAGAGACCTCAATAAAATGGAATTATGAGTTTAAGGCTTTATATTAACATGTCTATACATTTCCTTCCTCTTCTTCTTCTTTTTTAATTTGGAGGTCAGAAGATTTTTATCTTTCTTTGAATTCTGGTGCCAAAGTAACTAGAAGAACTGACATGTAGCAAAGCTAACTGGATGCCTGTAGACCTTCTGCACAATTCCATGCATCACAATTTCTATAGAAAAGAGGCCTGGAGAAGATTAAGCTGCAAATGGAGATATTGAAGGCAACTTTGTTTTTAATAGATGAAATCTGGATATAACCCAAATATTTATCAACACAGGAAATGGATAAATGGATTTCATATAAAAGGACAAATTGCTGATACATGGAAAAAATATGGACAAATCTCATTGACATGATTTTTTTTCAAAATAAGCCAGACATAATAAAAGTACACAGCTTATAGTTCCATTTATATCAACTTCAAAAACAGGCAAAACTTTGAAGTCAGAAGAGTGGTTACCAGGGAGGGGTTATTGATTGGGAAGGGACAATGGGGAGCAAATCCTCTGGGGCTGAAAATGTCTCAGATCTTGATTTGGGTGGAGTATAGTGGTAAATAAACATATAAAAGTTCATTGAGTTATTCACTTTATATGTGTGCATTTTGTGCATGTTATTTCTCAATTAAGTTTTTTTCAAAATGAAATTAAAAGAAAGTGATTCACAGTGGGAGGAGGAAGAGTTCAAAAATCACCACCAAAATACCAACAGATTAAATAAAAGTAATAGTCTCATTAAACACACAAATAACTCCTTACCCAGAGATTGAAAGAATAACCAAACTATTTTTTCAAAACCTCTCTCTTATTAGGTGTGGAAGTGTAGAAGGTGAGAAGAGGAGAGTAATCGAAGAATGATAATGACTCCAAGAAAACTAATGACTTGGAGGAACTGCTGTAAAGTTTTAGAATTTCTTGGTTAGCAGAACTGTCTGTCTTCTCAAAGGTTGTAAGGAGTAGTGCGATTCTCTTTTAAGAGAGGTACCCTTGATTCAATGAGTGCCCAGGAGGGCAAACAAAAAATTGACCATTTGGATTTCAAAAAGAAAAGTAAAGGCTGGCCTCAAGTTTGCATTCTATAATGTTCATGCAGTTCAGTGGTACGGGAAGGGAGGCAGGGCTTGTGGGTAGGGACAGAAGATGTGCATTTGTTTGGACACTGCATTGTGTTCTCTCTGGGAAAACCTCATAACAAATCTGCAAGATTGGGAGCAAAAGGGTGAGGAACCCCCGATTATTTCTAGTCAAACTCTCTTGATAAAATTTAAGTGCCCTTTTCTTTTATTAGAACTCTGGCAAAACAAGTCCCTCTCCATAGCCACTCTTCCTCTCTCTAGGCTTTTTAGGTCCACAATGAGTCCTTGTCTCTGCTTCTCCTCTCCTCTGGATGCCACAGCCCTGGCAAATCATTTTGAATGGTAAACGCTATGCCTAGCCAGTGCCTCAGCTAGGGTGCTGCCTCACTTGCCACTCAAAGGACTGCTGATTAAGACCCCAGTTTCATTTTATGAAATTGACTTAGAATTCCTAGACCAAAAATAGCAGAGACAATTATGGAAATAACCATGTTAAACCTGAGCATTTCATTTCAGTAATGCATAGGGAGGATGTGGTGGCTTGAAGCTGTATGAACCCCAGAAAAACATGTTCTTAAATTTAATTCATTCCTGTTGGGTTTGAATCCATTGTGAGTGGGACCTTATGATGAGGTTAGTTCAGTTAAAGTGTAACCTACCTCATTCAGGATGGTTCTTAATCCTATTACTGGGTCCTTTATAAATGGAGTGAAATTCAGACAGATAGAGAGAAAGCCATAGGAAGTAAGAGGCAGACATCAATGGAACCCAGAAAATAAAGCCCAAGAGATGCTGCCATGTGCCTTGCCACGTGACAGAGGAGCCAAGGATTGCCACCAGCAGCCAGCTACAGAACACCACAGCCTTAGGGGAAAAAGTATTGCCTTGATAATGCCTTGATTTGGAATTTCTTTCAGCCTCAAAACCATAAGCTAATAAATTCCCATTGTTTAAACTGACCCATTGCATGGTATTTGCTCGAGCAGCCTAGGAAACTAAAACAAGAGGGAACTAGAAATTCAGGGCCTATGTATGTGTTAAGTGTTTTATATACATTAATCACAATTAGCCTTCACGACAACCCTATGAGCTAAAAATTAGTATCCTTATTTCATGAGTGGGAATCTCAAGCTTCAAAGAACAAAGACACTAGGTATGTACGGCCAGGGTTCAAAATCAGGACCACCTGTCTCCAAAAACATTTTATCTAAATACTGCTCAAGCAAGGTGTTTGCTCAACAAACTCTGAGCTAAATCGTGGAAATTCTTTCCTCTTATGAAAAGAACATACATGGCCAATTATTAATTAAAATAGATGGTAAAGGCTGAGTTTACTCATCTTTTTGAGTGGCATGAAATAATGCCTCAGTGTGTTAGGTACAAACTACCAAATAGAAGAGATAGAAGATGATTTTTACAATTAACACACACACACATAAACACATAGTTTTTCAAAAGATGTCAAAAAACAGGTGTAAGCATCTGTATCACCATCATTAGAAATTAAAAGTCCTGCAGAAAAAATTAAAGTTACCTCACTTAAGATAATAAGCAACTGAAGTCAGTAAAAAAAGTATAATAACAAAATCAAAATAATAATAATAATAACAACAGTAATAGAAACATCTGCATACTAAATTACATTTGGGGATCTTTACCTTAAAGGTAAGTTGACTAATATTTCTGTTACAGCATGCATAACCAACTGGCAAGCTTGAAGCCTTTCATGGCATAACTGACCCTAAACACAGAAGCACTTCAAAGAAAAGAACACGCAGATACAAGTCATTCTGCTTATATAACATGGAACCAAAGTGAAACCTAAATAAACAAACTAAAATCCAACTATTAGTAAAATTCCATTCTGTTGGCCAATTCCTTATACTAAAGACTGCAAAACTGACTGAATACTTTTTCTTTTCTGAATTTCTTCCCATTTTGTTTTGGTTGCTCTTTGTGGAAGAAAAGCTTTGAATAAGATTTAAATTCTGAATGCCACATTTTTCCCCCCTGAAAATCATAGTCTAGAGTTAGTCTATTTACTTTTAAATTGTTAGAATTTGCTACTGAAAGAATTGTACCCTGGTCCTGTAGTTGTATTGTTGGTGATTCTTTGCAATTAAAGACATGCAAAATTCCAAGGTAGTTTGCTTTGTTATTTACTACTTACTATTAAGATTTTAAGTTTGCTTGATGTTTAGTAATTCAGAATTTAAGGTTCTTTCACAAAAACATGATTTCTTTGGATGATGAAGGCTCATTTGGCTTTCA
This sequence comes from Myrmecophaga tridactyla, assembly GCA_004026745.1. Classification (NCBI taxonomy): domain Eukaryota; kingdom Metazoa; phylum Chordata; class Mammalia; order Pilosa; family Myrmecophagidae; genus Myrmecophaga; species Myrmecophaga tridactyla. The sequence goes on along the minus strand of PVIY010010860.1, from coordinate 20,511 downwards.
GGTAAAATAATCCAGGTTTTCAGGTTTGGAGTTTGCTGTATAAGAAAACTGAATTTCTGTTTCAGAATCGTCTAGGATGAGTTTGTTACAGTCCTAAACCCACCACTACAAACTGTCTGGTTAGGTCCAGTTCAGAGATTATAAGGAAAAAAAAAAACAGTATCTCCTTCTTCCTAGATTTTTGTCTCCCTTATTTTTTTCATGTTAGTTAAAACAAGCAAATGGATATTTCTGAAATTTTAATAATGTGAGCCTATGCACTGTAAATTTTTCTCCAATATTCTAGATAATATTTAATTTTGTAGTTCTCTTTTCAACATCTTTTAGAGTAGTCATTTCCAGTCAAAAGGAATATCTATATTGGCTATTTTTTTTTTTTTTGTCAAACACCACTTTTTAACCATTTTGGGTTATTTTTGAGACCACTCTCCTGTAAACAGAGAATTGGTCTTGCATATAAACCCTTGTCCACCTTAAAGTCTTAAACCAATCTGTCTTTGACCATAAATCTCTTTCCTATTCTTGCTACTCTATTTTTAATGCCTTTCATTTCCAGATTCCAGCAATCTCTTGATTTTAATTGAAAAATTTCCAATTCCTTTGCACAAAATTATGTCTATCTTCCTTTTGATTGGTAGTTGCTTTATTCTATCATAAGGTCTTTAAAGGTTTTTTTTTTTTTTCTTTTTTTTTCAGTTTTGGCCCCATTGAGTCTCTGGAGATGCCTCCTCACAGTTTATCAGGTATTTGTTGCAGGGCGCATTCTCCAAGCATGACGCTTCCGGCAGAGGGCAGGGTCAGGCCTGTCACCATTGTGCTGATCCCACTGCTACTGGAGGTATTAATGTTCACCCAAATGAAGTATTAAAAGAAATGTTTAACTGCTTAACCAATGGCATATACTTTGCCGACTAAGTATACTATTGAAGAACAGTAAATAAATGGAACTTACCCTTTAAAGAAGAATTCAGTAGATGATTTAGGATCTTTACCTCTTGAATTCAGCTCAATCCAACTCAGCTATCAGTAATTGCAGCCCTTTGGGTCCTGGGGCTGGGGAGACTGCAAATAGAAGTTTCCTCTTCCTATATTAAATTCTTTTAGATCAGGTAGAGTGCTAGAGTTTTCAAACTGTATATAAGGTATTTTCCTTGGAGAGTATATAGTAACTGTTTTCCCCAGGCAGGAAGAATCTTAGGTTCCCCCTCTTTTAAATCTTCAGACTGTTCAACTATTCTTTTTATGTTGGATAACCCTCAGAGGTTTATATCCGACCTCCATATTTAATGTATTTTAATTTGGCCCTTTAATGATCTATATATGCATTCATGAGCTCATCTTCCCCTTAGGACTTACATGGGTAGCAAAGAGATTAAATTGGCATTCTTTACTACTTCCTGAGCAATTCCAAGTCTGACTTCATGAATACCTTTCTTTCTGCATTTGCATCCAAAAGTTTCGGTGAGCGTGTGAGTATCTGATTAAATAAATAAAACACAGTCTTTTGGACCGATCCTTTTATAACACCATGACTATAAGTAAACTACCAAAATGCAGCACACACATTCTGGCTTTTCCTCCCCAGCCCCCCCAACTTTTTCTTTTCCTGAGACCCCTTGGAATCTCAGATGGTTTGCATTACTTTTTTTTTTTTTTGACATGGGCAGGCTCTGGAAATTGAACCCGGGTCTCTGATATGGCAGGCGAGAACTCTGCCACTGCGCCACCATTGCCTGCCCTGCATTACTTTTTGATAGCATGCCTGATGCCCCCACCCTGAGGATATTTTGTGGACAGTTTGTCTGCCATATCAGTCCTAGGCCTAACAAACCCAACTTAGAGAGTGCGGCTGAGAAAAGAGGTTTTCCTTCCATCACTCTCTCCTTGTGAACAGGAAAGTAAGGATGGGTAGAGAATTATGAGTGGGAAAGAAGTAATGCCTAAAGCCAGAAACCAATGAAGCCATCTTCAAGGAAGTTATGGTCTTCTGGAGGAATTCTTAGTTGAAACAGTCTCAAATTCAACCTCCCATCACCAACTTCTTAAATACTTAGCCATCCCCCAATTGTAAAGGACATTCAGATCATTGTCATACACTATATTATAGTCATTTCTATATTGTGTTACCTTCTTTTAGGAGTCCACTTCTCTTTGTACCTTTTGTACCTTCTGCTTATAGCACCTAACGTGGCCCTAGGTGTTGGATACATGCTTGTTGAATTGAAATAAATTGCTTGGTCCTGTTCAGAATCCCTTTTTCTAGTATGTAAAAAATATTTATCTCAGTTTGACACCCTCAGCTTTACAACATACTGTGAAGACACAGAAACCAAACGCAAAATAAAGTGACATAAGATGGGCAACTTTTAAAAATGTGGTGTAAGAAATTTCAGTTCTGTTTTTTCCTAGAGCTGGCTCACAATGAAGAGGTCTTCACACTTCCACATCTGAATCTGGAAAAGTCACAGACTAAGTTGCCTTGATTATTTCATCTGTGCAATTGGGTGGGGCAGGGGGGTGGGTTGAGGGGGTGGAGAGTAGCGGTAGTTCTCTGAGTCCTCTAACATGCAGGTTCTCTCACATGCAAGGTAAGCTACCCAACCATCAGCAGCAATGCAGAGGAATGAAAGCATTTGTCCTGTCGGCAGTAGGTCAGTGTGTCAGATTGGTTTATGAAGAGAATACCCCATTTTATCCGTCTCTTGATATAAAGACTTACAACTAGATTTTTAGCCTCTTGGAGGCAACTTATTTATTTTTATGTATTCTTTGTCACCTAGGATTCCAACACATAGATTTAAATGAAGACTTTCTAAAGTTACAATGCTATTTGCTGACATTGAAATGCTATATAAGTCTTAAATAAATCTTAAATAATTATCAAAAATGTTCTATGTAGTAATAAATAGTACAAGTAAGCAATTGATGTGAAAATATTTTTTGATAATTTGGAATGAGGAAATTTAGAAAGCACTTCTGATATTAGGTTTACCAAGCAGTCGCCAATGCATTTTTTCCATGGTGACCTACATTCCTAAAGTGCCAGGGCACTCGGTCACCATGACTACAAACAAGGCTGTTATTATAAGAGGTCATTAAAATTGATGACCTTGATGGAACAAGCCATCTTCCAGCTAAATTCTAAAGTCCAAAAAAAAAAAGAAAAGAGAAGCCCTCTAATTTGGAAAACTATGAAGTGTCATTTACTGCTGAGCTAGACCAACAGATCCCTGCATCCCTCAGAGCAGCTTGCGGATGCCCCACGGACATGATCACCAAACAGTAGATAGATCTGCCTGTAAGAGTGAACCACCAGCGGAAAGGGAAACAAGATAAGGCAAGGATAAGGAGGCTTGATTTACTAGTTTAGGACACAGAAGGAACAGGAAATCCAGAAAATACCAGAAATACCAAATGTAGAATTGGGACATTAGAACATAGGGGCTAAGTACATTTGTAATAAGTGCTTCCATTTTGAGTCTATGCATTCAAGATAAAGGGAATAAAATGTTTAAGATTGTGTTTTTTTTTTAGGGTCAGACGGACCAGTCCTGACACTGTCATTTTATTATGTTAGTTGCTTAACCAGCTCTCCTCCCCCATACTCACCAAGTCTCGAGTTTCCTTATTTATAAAATGAGATAATAATTATATCTGTTTCACAGGGTACTTGTTGTGCAGGTTGGATAACATAATGTATGTAAAGCACTTAGCACAGTGCCTAGCATGTTAGCTAAAAGCAAACAACAAACTGTTAATCATTCAGCCGCCTCTATCAAAAAGGTGACCATGTCACAGTAAGCCTACATAGTGTGGGAGATCATACAGACTGTGTGTCTCTGATCAAGGGCTGCTGAGCACCTTCTGTCCTCTTCTTATTTTAGATCCCCTTCATGCCTCTACTTTTGCCACTGTCAGAGGTTGCTAAGGATATTAGTTCCATTCAACAGAAGTTTAAGGAGTGTTCACTTTGTGTCCAGCACTTTGCTGTGTGTTGGCAATACAATACATTGGTGAACATGATACAGAGATAGTTGAAAAGGTAATTAATAAACAAGTTAAACAAATTTTTACAAAGATGATAATTATTATTTGTGAGAAAAGAAAAACCAACACCAAGATTCTACTTGAAATGGGTTGGCAGAGGAAGATCTCTCAAAGGGAAATTTGAGATAAGACATAAACGGTGAGAAAGAATGGAAGTGGTTTCTATCTGTACTTTATGTCCTTTCTCTGCATCATTTGGAATAATAACCAGCCTATTCTGTAACTCCCCTAAAGTTGCTGGTTGTCACTCTCCAGATGTGATCTCAAGAAGAATTCAGGGCAGACTATTATCTCTTCAAGAGCTATCCTAGGGCCATGGTCATAGATGTAACTGCAGGACAGCCATGCATACTTGCCAGACTGTTTGTACACAAGAATGTCAGGCAAGCTGAGTGGTAGGCAAGGAGCTGTATTGATCTGCTTATGAGGAAGGAGTGCCTTTCTCTATTTCACACAACTAGAACTATTCACTGGCTCTGTGCAACCTCAGTAGGGCAATATATGTGAATCCTGTGTTTTATGCATGGTTGTTCTGTAAATCCACAACTTTTCTAATAAAACAAAGAAAAGGAAAAAAAAAAATCAGTGAAAGGCTTTTCAATGGTAGGCTGGAACTGGGGACTCGAGATGATCTTCCAGAACACCCAAATTTAATTCTTAAGTATAGGCAACATAAAGGACAAATATTACTGCAGACCTTCACCATGATTTCTAATCCACTTTCAGGGGAAGTGCATGTTTCCTCTTCTGTGTACCAAGAAGAAGCAGAGTCTGTGCTGTTTTTTTAGCTGAATGCAGCAGATCTCTCTCTCTAGTGATCAAGAGAATGGGTACCTTCAGCCACCTTTGCCTACAGCCTCACACAAGCCCTCACGTCTTCCAGCAACTGCTTCCCCAAGGGGTATCTGTCTGGCTGCACTGTTCCTCAAAGGCACGACCAATGGTCTTCTCCAGCCCTCAAAACAGAACAGTTCTTGTTGGACTTGGAATGATTTACTCCATATTAGAGGAGAATCATTTTTTCTGATTATCCAAAAAAAAAAAAAAAAAAAAAATACAAGGCACAAAGTACCTCTTTTGGGTTGTAAAACCTCTGGGAGTAATAAAAGAAGAAATAGGGGAAAATGTAGGAGATCATGAGCTAAAAATAAGAGAATGTGAAGTTACGTTTGCATACTTAGCATTATCTAAGTAAAATATTTCAGGGGGTTAAGGAAAGTTTTATAGAGAATTATATTAAATTAGCTTCAATTGGTTTAACAACAACAAAAATCCACACATAATATTCTCTTGGCTAGCTTTCTTCAATGTTAAAACTAAAGCCATGCAAGTAAATTCTCAAGCTAAGACATGTTTTGGCCTAATTAGAAACACCTCAGAGTAGCAGAGAGGACTCTGTGATTTTAAGGATAACACTGTGCTCAAGGCAAGAACTAGCAAGACTGGCCACACTTGATTTCTATCATAGAATATTTTTCCTTTTTTGTCTCGCTTATTTTGCACCACATAACGTCCTCCAGGTTCATCCATGTTATTGCATTCAATTGGACTTCATTCCTTCTTTCACTTGCATAATATTCCATCATATATGCATTAGTCAGCATTCTCTAGAGAAACAGAACCAATAGGAGATATCTGTAAATGCAAGAATTATAAAAGTGCTTTCTAATTCACACAATCATAGGAGTGCAAGAGTCCCAAATCCATAGGGCAGATGGCGAGGCTGGCAACGCTAATGAAGGGTCTTGAAGAACCCCGCAGGAGAGGCTCACTGGCTGGAGAAGCAGTGAAAATTCTCTTTCCCCCTAAAAGTCTTCATTTGATTGGATCAAACCCAGCTGAGTGGATTATCTTGCTTGAGGGAGGCACACCCTTATTCGAGCATAAATGTAAACAGCCACTGCTGCAATCAGCTGACTGATGACTGACACAAAATATCCTTACAATAACAGTTAGGCCAGTTCTTGCCTGACTAGACAACTGGGCACCATCACCTGGCCAAGCTGACACCAGAACCTGTCACTATATATATATATATATCATAGTTTGTTTATCCACTCATCAGCTGATGGACATTTGGGCTGTTCCATCTTTCGGCAATTGTGAAAAATACCACTATGAACGTTGCTGTGCAAATGTCTGTTCACATCCCTGCATTCAGTTTTTCTGAGTATATACCTGGCAGTAGGATTGCTGGATCATATGCAGGTCTATACTTAGTGTTCTAGTTTGCTAGCTGCCAAAATGCAATATACCAGAAATGGAATGGCTTTTAAAAAGGGGAATTTAATAAGTTTCTAGTTTACAGTTCTAAAGTTGAGAACATGCCCCAATTAAAACACTCCATAGAAATGTCCAATCTAAGGCATCCAGGGAAAGATACCTTGGTTCAAGAAGGCCAATGAAGTTCAAGGTTTCTCTCTCAAGTGAGAAGGTGCATGGACTTTCCTCCTCAGACTGCTTCTTACTAGTGTATAGAAACAGTTCTGACTTATGTGTGTTGATCTTGTATTCTGCCACTTTGCTGAACTCATTTGTTAGCTGTCATAGATTTGTTGTAGATTTTTCAGGACTATCTAAATATAAGATCATGTCATCTGCAAACAATGAGTTTTACTTCTTCCTTTCCAATTTGGATCCCTTTAATTTCTTTTTCTTGCCAAACTGCTCTGGCTAGAACTTCCAGCACAATGTTGAATAATCATGGTGGCACTGGGCATCCTTATCCTGTTCCAGATCTTAAAGGGAAAGCTTTCTGTCTTTCACCATTGAGTATGTTAACTGTAGGTTTTTCATATATGTCCTTTCTCATGTTGAAGAAATTTCCTTCTATTCTTATCTTTCAAAGTGTTTTTATCAAGAAAATATTCTGTATTTTGTCAAATGCCTTCTCTGCATCAACCAAGATGATCATGTGGTTTTCTCCCATTCAGTTTGTCATTGTGGTGATTTACATTAATTGATTTTCTTGTGTTGAACCACCCTTGCATATCTGAGATAAAACCCCTTTGATTGGGGTATATTATACTTTCAATGTGCTGCTGAATTCCATTTGCAGGTATTTTGTTGAGAATTTATGCATCTATGTTCATTTGAGAAATTGGTTTGTAATTTTCTTTACTTGTAGTATCTTTGTCTTATTTTGGTATTAGGGTGGTGTTGGCTCCATGGAGTAAGTTAGGTAGCATTCCCTCCTCTTCAATTTTTTTGGAGGAGTCTGAACCAGATTGGTGTTAATTCTTCTTGGGAGGATTGGTAGAATTCACCTGTGAAGCCATCTGATCCTGGGCTTTTGTTTATTGGGAGGTTTTTGATGACTGATTCAATCTCTTTATTTGTGATTGGTTTGTTGATGTCTTCTATTTTTTCTAGAATCAGTGTAGGTTGTTCATTGTTTCTAGGAAGTTGTCCATTTCATCTAAGTTGTCTAGTTTTTTTGAATACAGTTTCTCTTTGTATCACCTTATGATCTTTTTTATTTCTGAGGGGTCAGTAGTAATGTCCTCCGTTTCATTTCTGATTTTATTTATTTGTATCTTCTTTCTTTTTCTCTTTGCTAGTCTAACTAAGGGTTTGTCAATTTTAATAATTTTCTCAAAGAAGCAACTTTCTAGCTTTGTTGATTCTCTCTACTGTTTTTTTTTCTCAATTTTACTTTTATCTCTCTAATCTTTATTTCTTGCCTTCAGTTTGCTTTGTGGTTAGTTTGGTATTCTTTTCTAGTTCCTCCAGGTATACAATTAGGTCTTTGATTTTTTTTTAACTTTTTCTAATTTTTTAATTTAAACTTTAAGGCAATAAATTTCCCTCTCAGGACTGCCTTCGCTGCATCCCATAAGATGCTGTGTTCTCATTTTCATCTGACTCACTGATGGTTTAAAAGTGTATTGTTTAACCATCATAAATTTGTGAATTTTCCAGTCCTCTGCCTGTTACCGATTCCCAATTTCATTCCATTAGAGTCAGAGAAAGTGATTTGTATAATTTCAATCATTTTAAATTTATTGAGACCTGTTTTGTGACCCAATATGTGATCTCTCCTGGAGAATGATCCATGAGAACTTGAGAAGAATGTATATCCTGTTGTTGTGAGGTACAATGTTCTGTATATATCTGTTTAGTCTAGTTTATTTATTATATTATTCAAATTCTCTGTTTTCTTATTGATCCTCTGTACAGGTGTTCTGTCTATTAATGAAAATGGTGTATTCAAATTTCCGACTATTATTGTAAGATGTCTATTCCTCCTTTCAATGTTGCCAATGTTTGCTTCATGTACTTTGGGGCACCATGGTTAGGTGCATAAATATTTGTGATTATCATTTCTTCTTAGTGGCTTTCCTCTTTTATTAATATATAGTGTCTTTCTTTGTCTCTTTTAACAGTTTTGCATTTAAAGTTTACTTTGTCTTATATTAGTATAGCTAACCTGCTCTTTTTTGGTTACTGTTTGTGTGGAATATCTTTTCCCAACCTTTCAATTTCAACCTAGGGTTTGTCCTTGGGTGTTAAGTGAATCTCTTGTAGACAGTATATATGGAACATATATATATATATATATTTTATCCATTCACCAATCTATGCCTTTTGATTGGGGGTATTTAATCCATTAACATTCTTTGTTATTACCACAGGGCAATAATGTCTTCAACCAACTTCTCCTTTGGCTTTTATATATCATTATTTTTGTCTCTCTTGTTACCCTTTTAGATACCCTTACTGATATTTTTCATTTCTACCCTCTCATCCAAACCTCTCTCTCCTGTCTGTTCCTTTAAGCCTGAGGCAGTCCCTTTAATATTTCTTGTAGGGCAGATCTCTTGTGAACAATCTCTTACAATTTCTGTTCATCCATAAGTATTTAAAACTCTCCCTCATTATTGAAAGACAGTTCTGCCAAATAAAGAATTTTTGGCTGACAGTTTTTCTCTTTTAGTATCATAAATATATCACAGCACTGCCTTCTTACCCTCATGGTTTCTGATATGAAATTGGCATTTAGTCTTATTAAGCTTCCCTTGTATGTGATAAATCACTTTTCTCTTGCTATTTTCAGAATTCTCTATTTGACTTTGACATTTGACAGTCTGATTAGTAAGTGTTTTGGAGTAGGTCTATTTGGATTTATTCTGTTTGGAGTACATTGCACTTCTTGGACCTGTATATTAATGTCTGTGGTAGTTTGGAGCTATTATGTACCCCAGAAAAGGCCATGTTCTTTCAATGCATTCTTGTGGGTGCAGACCAATTGTGGGTGGGGCTTTTTGGTTAGGTTATTTCAGTTTGAGATGTGACTGACCCCATTCAAGGTAGGTCTTTTCCTTTTACTGGAGTCCTTTAGTTTGCTAAGGCTACTGGAATGCAATACACTAGAGATGGATTTGGCTTTTATAAAGGGGATTTATTTAGTTACAAATTTACAGCTCTTCAGAGGAAAGGCAGCGTTTATCTGCATCACATGGGAAGCCACATAGAAACATCTGCTGCCTTACCTCCCAGCTTCTGGGTTCAAACAGCTTTTCCCAGGATGATTCCTTTCTGCATCTCCCAAAGTCTGGGTCTGAGCTCCTCTCAGCTCTGAGTTGGGGTGTACTGGATTACTGCTGAGCTCTGTTGGGCTGTACTGAGCTCTTTGGAACTGTGCTGGGCTCTGCTTTTGAGCCTCCAGCTAATTAAATTAAACATCACCCAATTGCAGAAGGCACTCCCCTTAGCCTACCACAGATATAATCAGCCATAGATGAATTCATATACTGATGATTTAAGTCCACAGCAGCAGAACAACTGGGTACTATCATCTGGCCAAGATGACAACTGAACCTAATGACTACAGATGCGACCCACCCCATTCAAGGTGGGTCTTAGTCTTTTCACTGGAATTCTTTATGAGAGGACACAGAAAAAGCCCAACAAACTCAGAGAGGAATACCCAGAGAAGTTTGGAGAGAATTTAGCGAGTAAAAAAAGCTGTGGGAACTAATACAAGTGGGATTCATCCCTGGAATACAAAGTTGGCTTAATATTTGAAAATCAGTTCATGTAATTTACCATATTAGTATGATCATCACAAGTGGCAGAGATTCATCTGACAAAAAAGTAAATAGTTTTCAGATATGAAAAAGAAAACCCGACAGCAATACTGCTAAAAAGTTTTTCATTTCCTTTGGAAGAAATTACTGAGAAATGTCACATTAACTGCTACTTCCTCTTTGTGTATTTTATCTTCTGTCAGTTTTCCCACTGAAAAATTTGGTCTCTGCAACTTCAGGCTTTTCTTTCAGGAGAACAACCATCACAGCTTTAATTAGTATTATTTTAATGTAATTTGATTAATGTTTTATAATCAGATATCCCAGGCTGCAACTTGGTAATAGTGGGAATCATGACTTAGATCAGAGATGAGTTAATTTTTTCTGTAAAAGGTCAGATAGTAAACATTTTAGGTTTTGTAAGCCATAAAGTCTCTGTGGCACCTAATAACCTCTGAGGTTAGTAACACAGCCAATACTTAAACAAATGAGTGTGGCTGAGTCCTGACAAAACTTTCTTTATGGACATTGAGATTTCAATTTCATCTATTTTCATGAACAAAAGACAAGTAAAAATGCCCCAAACCAAATGTAAATAATTAAATAGTAATTTGGGGTCACTTGCCTATTGTACTGTCTAGATTAGTCCTCAGGAATCACTAAGATACTCACTGAATTGTGGCTTTTAAAAACTTTTCCATAAAATTCAACTAATAGTGAGAATCCTGGGAGAGTCTGCATGCTGTGAATTAATCCTGCCACGAACATAAAATGCCCTGAAAGTTCTGTGTTTTATCTTAACTGTGTTCAGAATTGGACCTTTTTTCCCCCATAATCCACTGACCTCAAATTTTCTAGAAGCGAAAGGTCCAGTTAGCTATACCCATTGCTCCAAGGATATATATTCTAATTTAAAAAGCCAAAGGGGCATGCTAAAACACACCCATGCTCAAATAAAAAGAAAAGAAAAAAAATTTTTTAATTTTTAATTTTGTTGCAGAATCCCATATAACCAGTTTCTATAAGGAACTGAAAGTAAACTGCTACAATGAGACATTGTTTCACCTGGAATTTTCTGTAAAAAAGGAAAAAAGGTTTATAAAGCTAAAATACATAGTAGCAATGAATTCAAAATAAAAAGAACTTAAGAAAACAAAAAAGATGAAATAAAGACTTCCCATAAGTAATAACAAGAACACAGAGAGCTGATAGTTGAGAGTAATTTCTCTTATATGTTAATTCTTATAAGAATGTACATGTTTAATTTATCAATCATTCCAAATGTTTTGACCTTCAGATTCTTTCTTTTATCCCTACTATCTGGTATGAATCTTCTCCTCGAGACTTAGTAAAGATTTACCATTTGATTATTTTTCTCCCAAGACTCCTAATCTATCTAAAGTCCAAAGCAAAATGCTTAATCAGTTTTAATTCACTCCGGAAGATTTCTTTGCTAGCTATTTTCTAGCAAGCACTTGATATCCTCTTTTAAGAATATAATTCAAAATTGAACCCTGAAGCTCATAACGGTCTTATACTTTGGTGAGTTTCCATGGCAATGCTCAGATTAGCTATAGGAAAACTGTAACAAGGGTTTCATCCTATTTCCATCACTTTTGTTACACAGCCCCATCCTGCCCTTCGGACCCCATCATGAAGAAGATCAGTGCTTAACTCTTCTGCTTTTCTTTGAAAAGTTGAGATTGGAAAAGAAAACTACACCCTCTTTCCTTCAAATGACGTCAATCAAGGAAAGAAAACTCAAAATCTTGGAGTCCATATTTACTTTGGAGGGTATTCTGGTTTGACTTTTCAATATATGTGTGTGTGTGTGTGTGTTTTAACATGAAGGATATGATTACAAATCTAGAGTCATGTTTTACAATATTGGGCACCCCACTCAAACAGCTTTACATACTCATCTGTGCCTTTGAACTAGTAGGGGCCAGCAACCCATTTTGGAAGGTTGTTCTGTTTTAACGTGAGAAGAGTTTGGAATCTAAGTATTGCAGCTCAGTCCTTTTCCACATACCTTTGGTGGATGAAGGAAGCAAGATAAAGCATAGCGAGGGTAGGATAAAGACTGATCTGGCTGGCCTAGCCAGAGGGGCTTGCAACTTTGCAGACTTCTGAACATTGATTCCTTCTGATTTATTCTTTCTTTTCCCTTCAACTCAAAGATCATTTTCTCTGAGACTCTGCCTATAGGACACTAGCCCAGACACCATCCCATTTGGGCATCTAAAATCTAGGAAGGAGAACAGACAATAACTGCCGATTTGAAAGTCTCTAACCCTCCCTTCACCCCAAAATTTTACCTTTTTTGTGCACAACCATTAATGCTATGCTTTCTCTTAGCCTTCCTTGACAACTGAGAGGACTCGATCTTTCTTCTCCTACACAATTCCACATAATATGCTTTATGTGTAAACATTATTGGACTCGTTTTTTGACTTGTACACAAACCAGATTTCCAGTCAAAAGCAAAACAATGCATGCCCCAACCTTAGCCCCCATGTCCTAACTCTTCAGTTAGCACATGTGGAAATATCCGATAACTTAGCAGTACTTGGTTAAGGATGATGGTGAGCCACAAATAGTTCAGTCTAGGTCAGGGTTTACCCATAATTTGTTATTGTATTAGTCAGGGTTCTCTAGAGAAACAGAATCAACAGGATGTATATATATATATATATATATATATAAGAGATTTGATCGTAGAAATTGGCTCATGTGACCATGGGGATTGGCAAGTCCAAATTCTGTGGCACAGACCACAAATTGGGAAATTTGATGAAGGTTTCCATGCATTCTTCAGGACAAATGAGGGTGCTGAAGTAGAGATAGAAATTCTTCTTTCTGACTGGTAAAATTATCAATTTTCCTTTTAAGGCTTTCAACTGTTTAGTTGAGACTTTTCTCATTGCTGAATGCAATCTCCTTTGTTAAATGTATTTGTAATAAGCTACAGGTGCAATCAATTGACTACTCAGGTTAATAGAACAGAAGCAAAACTCCTCAAGATTCACATTTTCTGGAATAAAATCTTATAATTAAAACTCCATCCAATTGCAATTGAGAGCCTGAAAAGTTTTTAGCATACAAGGTACAGTAAGGAAAACCAAGTCAACAAATATTCATTATTACTGATGTATAAAATGTCACAGATACTAGTTTTATTTAGTGTGCTGACGTTATTGCTTTGTTTCAATGAATGGAAAAATATCCACCAGGGCTTCTATGAGGTCACTCCTGACCTCCATTTCCTAACACTATTTTTTCCCTAAGATCGTAACCCTTCTAAATCACATATCTTCTAAGAAAGAAGATTTCAGAAATCTAAACTTGGGATGGATCACCTACATAGGGGAGCTGAGAGCATTTCAAGTTGGAAAAGGGTTTGCTCCAATGGAGTTAATTCACGCCTCAGCCCTTCTAAAGGCCTGGAGTCTGAACTTCATCCCAGGGAGTGAACATCTCTCAGTACACATCGCATTTGGCAATGACCTGGTAAGCCTACTGACCAGTCTGGGCCTGTAAGTAATTTTCTTTTATCTTTAAATTTGTATCCTTGGCATAGCTAAGCTCAAGGTGCGACATATTAAAAAAATTTAAGAGCACAAAGTATTTTCATCAGAGAATGCATACTATAAACTGAGATTTAAAAAATTTGCTACTCATGAGTTCAATATTTTTTCCCCAGGAATCATAAACACTATTTAATGACCTTATCTGCACATTTGTCTTTGTATTATATTTGCTTCTTCAACTTTTAAGACAAGCATTATGAAAACTGTACACAGTTTAAAGATTTTTTGTGCATAATTTACTTTATATGGAATTTTATCTGGATTTACTTTTCATTCTCCATTGTCCTTCTCAACTTCCCTTTACTTTAGTGTCATATTCTATCTCACAATTTCAAAAAGTATTTCACAGTACGAATTATTTCTTCCATATGATTAGTTTAGGATAGGAAAATTTTTGTGTTCAGTTACTCCCTTGATTGTTCTGAATACCTTCCTTATTACATGATTCAAGTATATGGGGATTAATGGTCAATTGAAAGAATTAAGGTCATGCTAGCAGCATATACTTTTCATTACAATTTTATGTTTTTCACTGATTTAACTATTTATAATTTTAATTTCTGATTAGCCTAAAAATCTTTGCTGATCAAATTGCTTATATTTTTATCAAATTACATGCAAAACTCAGACTATCAAGTTGTTAACTGAAGTTGTATGTGCACATTGCTGTGATGTTACCTAAACCAACCAGGCTTTAGACTCTAAATCAGTATACATATGTACCACAAATTGTGCTAGGAAATGATATATTTCACATAGAAGGAATTAAATTTTATCATTGTTTCCTTTTTATCCAAATGGAAAGTTTATCAGGGCAGTTAAAACACACACACAGAGTTATCCTGCACTTTTGCACATTGCTTTAGATAATGTCATACAGCCAGCATTCTGAATCATTCTACAATCTAGATTGACAGAATTGAAAGAAATCTTAAGGGAGGAACAAATAAAAATTAAAGTCCTTATCTTATTTGATTCCTCCTGAATAAAATTATGTAACCCAAACTATTAACTCATAAAACCTTGGAGGAACATTTAACATTGCTTAGAGAGATGTAAAAGAGCCAGTCATCTCAATATTGTGTCTTATTGGATTGTGAATCCCTTTGCATACACGAATATCGATAATTTAATTTTCTGTGTGTGAAACAGGTCTATTTATTGTACTTAGTAGTTCGTAGATTTATTACTCTCGTAAGAACATGAGAAAAGGGTTTTGAAGAAGAGGGAAGAGGACAAGGTACATGAATCTCAAGGCTACAAAATTTCTCCTTGGATAGTCTATTTCTGTTATGTAGAGATTCAACTTTAGGTCTTCAAGAAAGTAGTTCACGTATACCTAGAAGCACTCTTGTCATCCTTGGATCATTGTTGAGTGCCAGCCCCCAAAACAAGTTCACACGTTTAAATGGTACAGAACTACACAGCCATGTCAAGGCACTAATTATCGTTTCCTTGGCCTCAGTGATAATTATGCCTTAAAGACGAGGATGGGTTGAACATCAGAAGACTTACCGGGCCAACAACTTTCCAAGAAGATCTAGGTCCAGTGAAAAAGGATGCAATTCTCTGCTCTCCCTTAAATAAATTTCCCCCTAGCCTGGTGGGGGTAGACAGAGTAGGTTGAGAGGTTAAAAGGGTCTTAGCCTCAGTGTAAAGTCTTCCTACCTATGCTCCCGCCCATTGAGCTTTTTGGAAGTTTGTTGGTCTCAATTAACATCACAGTTGCTCCTCCCCCCAATTTATTCACTGCGTATTTCTAGCTTTTGTGACTTTTATCTCCTATTAATTCTCTTTGTTTTCCTTAGCAGGGACCATATGTTCCTAAACTTCCAAAATTCACTTTATAATTTTTTCAGATTCCATAGGAGTACAATTTCCTATCAGAGATATAACCTACCTCAGATATTATACCTTCAAGTAATGATTCTCAGGATTGGGTTTGTGGATTTCACTGTAAAGTGAGCAAATCTCGGAGAAAGCAGGGCTGGCTTTGTGCGTTCTCCCTCTTCTGAAGTAATTCCCAAATAGTCAGTTTCCTTTTGCCTTCCTCAAATCTACATGCCTCCTTAAGAAATATTGAAGTGTGAAGGTGTTAGGAACAAGAAAGCGGTATTTTAACATCTTCACCTCTGAGTAGAAATTGAGTTCTCAAGGAAAACTCAGGAGTGGAGGTTAGGCTCAGTTGTGAGTAGAAATCTCAGGAGAAGTGTAAAACTCTTGCAGAATAAGTATCACTATCACCATCATCAACAAAAATTATTGGTTATTGTAGCGTCCTTACTGTGTCTCAGACATTGCACTAAGTACATCACATGCACTGTCTCATTTATCCTCTGAACAACCCCATGATATAAGTGCTACCATTATTTCCACATAATAAATGAGAAAACAGAGGTTTACAGAGGTAAATTGGTCTAACTTACTAGGGATACTAATGAATGGTGCTGTTATAGTTAAACATAGAATGTCTACCTCCCAAATTCCTGTTAAGCACTCACCTTCTAAAACTGGACCTGCTGGGCAATCAATTTTTATACATACAATGCAATTTTGGATGTTGAGTATCTTTTTGTACTTGATGGATTATCATGGCCACATTATTTATTGATGTGTAGAGGTTTTTAAAAACCTATTTATCTGGGTGGTACAACAGTGACTCAGTGGCAGAATTCTCACCTGCCATGCAGGAGACCAGGGTTTGACTCCCAAAAACCTATTTATCTATTGTCTGATTCTTTCACCAAACTGACATTGATAATGAATCAAAAATATCAATTTATTAATTGTTTACTTGTGGAAAACATATAAAAACCTACATGAAGAATTGTAGGGAAGCATGTACCAGTGATAATTTTTAGAGCAAAGTTATTTTACAAAGTTCATTGTTTTATGGAAGGGGAAAAAAAAACATTGATTTTTTTTTTATAGTCCATTGTTATATCAATTTTAAAAATTTATAGAAATATTAGTCAGGAATGCCCGATCATTTTAGTTTCTGTGCTAGAAAATCTGCAACTAAAGTTTATTTTTCCCCAGAATGCATTCTGCTAAAAATGGAGTTTTCTAATTATCTTGGTTATCTCAGATCTCCCATTATTATCTTTTATTAATCTGTTCATCAAGTAGTACATGTTTTCAAATGGGATTAGGCAGTCTTAACTCTGCTATTAGTTATGCCAGTAGTATTCTTTTTTTTTTTTTCATGGGCAGGCACTGGGAAACAAACCCAGGTCTCCTGCATGGCAGGTGAGAACTCTGCCTGCTGAGTCATGGTGGCCCGGCCTCTTAGTAACTTTTAGTCAAACACACAGGTAATTTAGAGGCACTGTTTAGTTTCATTTACATTTGAGACAAGAAACATTGCACCTTCTGTTATTTCAGTATGAGGCTCATATAGTTTGTTGGGCTTTCCCAACAAACTATAAATTGTTGGGTTTTCCAACCTTGTTGGAAGACCACAGATCAACGGTTATTTTTGAACAGTGGTAAAATTCATTTTGAACTCTAGACACATAATGAGATGGAGTATAAATGTCTTTCACTGTGCAAAAAGGAAGAGTTCATAATCTTACTTTCTTGATAGCTCAGTGTGGTTAGAGGTCAAAACAGGAAGTACCATTGTTAGCAGGCAGGAACATAAAAGCTCTGTTCTAACAAGCACCTTGAACCTTCTTCTCTGTGAGGACATTTTGAATGCAGGAACTTTGGGTGGGACCATATGGCTTCCTGCATTCTCTTTCAATCAAAGTGGTAAAGTTTGTTTTTGTTTTAAAATACGGTTAAGGGAAAAATATTTTGCCATTTCAGAAGAGAACAACATTCAGTTCCTTTTAGATTTTTATGACCATCTGTGATCATTTCTCATTCATGGCTAAAAAGTGACCTACCTCAGTCTATTGATGGTGTAAAACCGTGCAATGGTCTCTTGAAACTGGGGAAGTTGAATTCCATTTTCCGGATTTCTTGTGCACAAATACCACTAAATCATTCTTATAACACTTGTTGGCTTGCAATAGCATTTTAAACAAAGAAAAAATGTCATGAATATAAAAAAATGAAGGGAAGACCAAAAAATAAATACTATGGTAAGTATCTTGACCTTAAATGTTTGTTTCCAACCGTCCAGGTTTTTCTCTAATCTGTTACTGATGGCAAACAACTATGCTAGAAAAAATTAATCATTCCAAAAAAAGATAGGCATAAATGTCTTACAAGTAGAATGAATTCAAGCTATTTCTTTCTCTTTTCTTAATGAAATTAGACAATTTCAAAGGAGGATATTCTGTGAGGGAATATTTTCAGCCTTAATGCTTAATTGGAAGCTAATCTTTAATAGTAAATTGTCATTATACTACAAATATAGCTTATACAGTAAAAGACTAGAAGTCAAAGTCCCTAGATGATGAGACCAGACAAATACCTCTCTACATGCACTCAAATACAGTCATAGATTTATCCAAGAACACTTTTTTTTTTATGTATCTTTCTTTGTGGGTTTAAATACATTTGAATTCAGAGTTCCTTGAATATTGATGTCTGCATACAATTTGTAGGAAAGGTTTTCTGACTTATCTATTATAACTATGTTTTGGCTGAACTTCAAGAAAAATGAATATTTTGCAGAGCTATTAAACTAATTTAAGAATAGATAGTATTGTACCAAACATCCTAATCTATTAGTGAACTAGAACAGTCTTTGGTTAAGTTTATTCTATCATTAAAGTATAGAGGAGGGAAAGTCCTAGGACCAGAGTATACTTCACAAGGTCTCTCTTTATTCCACACACATTACTGTAACAGAATTTGCTAGAAATTCCATTTCTCATTGGTTGAAACAAAGAGAAGCTGCAAAAATCACAGAGCAGAAGAGCTGAAGGGGATTATCAGAGTCACAATGTTTTAGAGTCCAACATTATCACAAGATCATTTAGTTTAGCCTCCCACCTTTTTCTCTCAAAGATCATGTTGCATTTGTCCACTTTTTGTTTTACAAGGTAAGTTGGAACTTCAGTGGGTTTTATTTGTACAGTTGGAATTTTGAAATAGAAAGGAAAATTAACCACTTGATTGCAGGGTCCAAGTTCTTTTTAAGAACAACAACAAAAAACAACTGTGAGATTCTTATAGGAAGAAATAAAAAGCTTAGAAAAATTTTTCATTTTAAAAATTGTTTTACAGTTTATGAAGGACTTTTTTGTAAAATTATTTGATTTGAACCTAAAATGAGGGAGAGTCACAACCTGAGTTAATGGCGAGCTATGGTATGACCCACGTATCTTGTCTCCTAGTCGAAGATTCTTTGTGTTATATTTATCAATCTCTCTCTCTCTCTCTCTTCCATGATTGATTCTAAAATTTACATTAAGGATACTGAAACATAAAAGACTAACAACTCTTAGATGGCATATTTAGTGTCCTATTTATCTTTGCGTCTCTAATATCTAATCCAAAGTAGATGTTCAATTAATGTTTGTTGGATGAATGAATGAAAAGAAAAGAAAAAGTAAATTGAAACAGAGAAATATCTTTTCAGATGTTAAATACTTAATTGAAAACAGGAAATCAATACTACAGTTTTAAGACAACTATTCAGAATGCCAAGTATTTTCATAGATGCTATCTATTCATCTGTTTGTCTCTCTACCAATCGTCTATCATCTGTCATCTTTGTTATCAGCCTCACTCCAAATAAAACATTTTATCATACATTATTATTGGAGGTACTCAGGTCACTAAGTCATATTTAGAATTTAGAAAGTCATGTCCTGTTTTATTGACAGTTTAGATGTTAGAATTCATTCTCTATCTCCATAACGTTTATTGGAATCCAAAAAACACATATGGTCACAATCACCTGTCATGTCTGGGAGAGTGCAAGACTATGACTGTTAACACATACTATACTCACATTGGTTTTCCTTATTTATTGTTGTTATATTTCCTTTATAAATTTCAAAGATTTATGAAAGCGTCAACTGATCATTTTTATATTATTCCAACAATAACACTCTCCATGGCTACATTTTGATAGCTCGTGTTTACATAAAGAAGTTTTCATGCTTTTTTTCTTTTCTTAGCTACATTTCTAGGTAGCCATGCTAGATATATTGAACTTTATTTTATTTTTGAAAATTCTCTATAAGCAAACAACTGTGTATGTGATTGGGAAGAAAATTCAGAGGAAGAACGAATTTATTTTTCCTTTAAGGCTAATAATTATTGAGTTCAGGTAAAAACAAAATCCACTGAGAAAAAAGAATATGCAAATTTTACAAAACCAAACCCTTAAAGTAGAAGGTCGGATATCCAGAACCAGATTTAGAGTTTCTAGATCCATACCAGAAAAGAAAACACACCAAAAAAAGGCCCAAACCGTAACTTTGCTCACTCAGTTACTGCTGTCAGGGAAAACCTTTGCAGAATGCCATCTAGTGACCGGCGACCAGCACATGATCAATCACGTAGAGGTAACTGG
This sequence comes from Myrmecophaga tridactyla, assembly GCA_004026745.1. Classification (NCBI taxonomy): domain Eukaryota; kingdom Metazoa; phylum Chordata; class Mammalia; order Pilosa; family Myrmecophagidae; genus Myrmecophaga; species Myrmecophaga tridactyla. The sequence continues at coordinate 367 of PVIY010010860.1, read as the reverse complement.
GAAAGGAGGGGAAATTACAGGATTTTTTTTTAATGTCAGGGAAGAAATCGCTCTGAGAGAATGAAAATGGATTGTGTATTCTCCAGACACACTGAGAGTACGAAAATTTATCACCGAACCTCAGCCTGAGGGGTTTTTATTTTGTAATAGCGTATTGTCACCTACCTCCAAATCTGCAGCCCTCTCTCCTTCTGCTGCCCTTCACCATCCAAACCAAAGCTGAGCTCAGAACCGATGAGTGTCCTCCAAGCTGCAGCCCCCCATTTTAGTAACAGGTAGTGGGGGTGGAGCGCTTTAGAAACTAGTCTCAAGTAATTAAAAAAAAACTGTCCTTCAAAAATGGGAAGCAAGATGATTCCTGAAACAA